>VZUI01037233.1:0-88200 GCA_013401135.1 Cettia cetti | reverse complement strand
CCCCCCCCCCCCCCCCCAAAATAACCAACCTTTAAAACTAGATCTGCTTTTAACAAAATATTCCACAAGTATTTTTTGAACTAGTAACTTCCCAAGAAGTTTCCTACAGTTTGATTTGAGCAATCTGTTCCTCCCTGCCCTAAGTATTTCAAATCCTGTTTGGTGTCATGTGAAGAATAGAAGAGGAACTTCTTAAAAAAACTTTTTTTTTTTGTACACATTGCATTGTCACTATTGAGTTGGAGAGTTGTTGTAAAAGAGTAGAAATAATTGTGAATATAAAGAATATGTGAAATTGCTTAGAAATAGATATAGTAAATAACCACTTTTGCAGTAAAAATTTGGTGAGGTATTAGAGAAAACTGGAGAATGTTAGGCTGCTTTGACACAATTTACTTGAAAATAGTTCAGGGATTGCCATTTTGCTCCCTGTATTTGTCATGTGATGGAACAGAAATGTCTATAGAAATGGCAGGCACCCATGTGTCTGAGACAAACAGTCACAGAGGATTGCCTAAGGCAACTGTCTGCTTTTTAAAAGGTATTTAGTACCCTCTAAATTCAGTGTTGAAGGGCTATGATAATTTGTGACCTTCCTTTGCCTGATAATGAAATGAAATGGAGACGGATGCAGAATTTTCATTTCTCAAACCTGTCAGTGTTTTATGGTTTTTGTGGTAAACTGCTTTGTGGTCTGTTGAGCTGGACTTTGAGAAGGCAGTTAATCTATTGCTTGTTCTAACAGAGAGCACAGGGGACACTGAAAGAAGGATTTTCAGTGTGTGCTTAACAAAAGCGAGGCCAGAGAAATCAAGGTGCAGTTTCTGGTAGTCTGTACTTGCATTTAGTCATATGACATGTCAATACATACATGAAAAATTTCTATGTATGTATTTTCACTAGGTTGATCTCTGATTTTTGGAGATGTTACTATTTTCTGTATTGAGTGAAAGTAGTAGAACTTACTGAAAAATACCTTGATATTGAGGAAAATACTGTCTCTTAGTTAAAGACCAAGCTGCTCCTGGAATAATATGGCACAGCGTTTACTGATCTGCCTTTCTGGGGTTTGGCATTCCTGCTGATCATCTTCCTCTTCCTATTAATACTGAAGAGCAGATGTAACTTAGGGAGGTGAATTCTTTCCTGTTGATAATGTTTGAGACAGGATTGTTTGCTTTGTTCCAGTCAGATAAACTTAGTGCTGCTGTGAACAGTCAGATGGCACAGATGTTGCTGTGGGCATCATTTGGCCTGTCAGAGTTTCATTACTGGTGATTCATGAGATGCAAAGAGTCACAGAAGTCAGGCTGAGTTTACAGGGCTGGTAGTTCCAAAAAAGATGCTGTATTTTTGGTTTCTTATGACTGGAAACCATTTTGTTATAAACTCTCCTGCAAATATACAATAGTTGAACAGTGTTTTTACTGGTCCCTTCTTGATGAACCACACTGTAATTATATTCTATTACTGTGTGATGCACATCACTGTTAATATTGCACTTTATAATTTTGATTTTTTTTTCAGGGACAATTAGGATACTAGTAATGTGAATGAAATTCTACCCAAGGGATGCAAATTTATTGTTAAAAATAAAATTATAAGGAGAAATTATTGATATATTCGTCTATACAAAGCTTTTAATTAGTTATTTTTGTATATGAGAGTCACACATAAGAGACATATTAAAAATTGTTTTATATTTGTGCTCTCTAGGATGAATTAATTATTTCTTCTGTAGCAATGTTATATGATAATTCACTAGTTTATAGCAACTTGTGGCATGCATTAACACCAGTCACATTGATCATTGAAAGCTGGCTAAATTCCTCACTCAGTTTGTGTTCTTCAGTGTCTTGAATATTGATTCTATCTGATCAAATTTCTGAAATTTCATGAATGAAAATAGATGCTGTCAGATGCTATCTGATGTGGAGCTCAGGAAGAGTGATCCCTTCACTGCTGATATAAACTACTTCAGCACCAGTCTGTTTTAAGTCAGCAATTCTGTGTTTTAATATACTTCAGGTGCAGAAAGGAGGATTCAGGCAAAAATACAAAATGACTGAATTGGCAAATGATAAGATCTTTAGGCTCATCATAGTTTCTTAATTTTACCCTGAGACTGAGAGTGTACTCTCTAGTAGCCTTCCCTAAAACTCCAGTGTAATCCCAGTTAAATTGTGTGTCAGGCATAGTGAAGATTATGTTGTAATGTGTAATTTTCGATAGAGGTGTATATGTAATCAGTGATGTAATGCTTATTTTTTGTTCTTAGGGAAAACTTGGGGATTATGTAACCCTGTCATCACATTAGTGGTGCTTGCTTGTTCAGCTTAGTGGCTGATATATGAGCTATGGAGAGATATCTCTGACTCTTTCCCTTTGTCTGACTTCTAGTGTGATTTCATTTTGCTGTTACTTTCCTCCTTTTTCAGATCCGTGGCCATCATGTGGCTCAGCTAGACCCCCTTGGAATTCTGGATGCAGATTTGGATTCCTTCATTCCATCTGACCTTATTACCACAATCGATAAACTTGGTGTGTAAGCTGTGTGCCTTTCATTTGCAATGCTCGTTTGTGTATCACTGGACTGAGGTGATTTAATAAGACATTCCACAGATTCATAGAAAGGCTTGGGTTGGAAGAGACCTTAAAGATCACCTACTTCCCACTCCCCTCTATTGGCATTTCAGGGCTGTTCTACCTTTTCTGCTTGCTGAATATCATGACATAGAGCCTTTGAGCATCTGTAAGGAGGCTAAAATTTCATGATGATGGAATTTCTACTCTGAGATCACAGGCGAAGTTCCTGTGAATTTATCTTCTGATGAATAATTGTTATAAATACTCTATAAACCCCCTAAATATTTTAGTTTTGAACAACACCAGAAATTAATATTAATCAATACATTCTGATAATCTAAATTACTCTTGCAGCATTACCGTTCATACTTGTTTGAACTGGTGACATCTGAAGGCTAGTCAATAGGGAAACGAAGCAATAAAGAAAGCAGGACAGAGGAACTTAGGGTAAATTTCATACCAAATTTGTAATCTAGTGTCTGATACTTATTCCTTGTGAGTATCTTGAAGAAGTCTCTTTGAAGTTATCAGAGGAAAACATGGATGTGGATATAATCCAATGGTGATTATATCTTCTATTACAAAATTCAGTTTACTGCTGAAAGAGTGTAGTGCACTCGGGTCTGCTTTTGCAAAGGTTGTTCTCATTGTTAGGAGGGCTTGTGTCTGAGAAACTGGCACTGATCAATTTCTTTGCCTTTCTCTACTTGAATAAAAAAAACAACTGATTGATTTTTCTCTGCTCTTCAATCTACCTGGTTTGTTTAAAATGTGGTTTTCTACTTGATGAAGACACTGAATCAATTTTTCTTTGATGCGTAGGGAAACTTTTTCGATCAGACATAAAACATAGTGCAGGAAGTAAATAAAACACTCAGCTTAATTTTACTGTAAGCATATCTACTGCCTCTCTGCTGCTCTGTTTTCTATTTCTGGTGTAGGGAAAGAAGCAGTTCTGATTGTATAAAGGAAGTGGATGCCTAAGACTGAACAGAGGTGCTTACACAAATTGGGTCTTCTCTCTGAAGTTTGTCAGCTTTAATTAAAGAAAAGTAGCTACTAGAAAACACATGAGACGTTTACTGAGTGAATAGAATTAGTTTGGAGCATGGGTGACTACTAGCACGTCAGTACACATTTCTTTAAACTCTACAGATAATTTAGTACAGGGTGTTGTGACTGGTCAGAAGGCATCCACTGAAGCCCTCATGCCCACAGGAAAAATATGCCAGGCCTCTGAATGAGATGGGGGGATGTTTTTGGGAGTGTAACTGAAGACATTTCAGTTTGTGAGGGGAAGCAAAATTTCTAAGCAGTCTTGGCACAGCTAAAATAGAGCAAGATTTTGAATGACTATCCTTGAATGTTTTAGGCAGGAAATTTATGAAAAGTCTTTGTCAGGACAGAAAGTATTTTAATATTTGATTTTTCTGTGCATTTTCTTTGTCCTGTCTTCTGGTTTCTTTTTGAGAAACCTTGTGGTAGGAAATTTCTTCTGAGAGTTGCATCTAAAAATGCAAGTAGTTATAGATGTACATACTGCATGAATAGGTATAGAACTGCTTTCAGGATTTCAGTAAGGCTGTGTCTCTTTAAACACGAGGAGATGCTTCAGTAAATATGTGGTGCTGTGGTACCAAGCACAGATGTTCTGTGTGTGCCCAGATCACTCCTGTATGTGTTCTGGTTTATGCATGAGAGGACATTGAGAGCCTTTGAAGTCTGAGGGAAAGTCAGCAAAATCGAAGTAAATGCTTTGTTTCAAATGACACTAAAGGCCCTGTCATCCCCTGTGTCACTCTCCCCTCCTGCTGGGAGAAAACCTGTTATGATACCTAAAAGGAGAAGTAGCAGTACCTATGCTTTTTTTGGCCACTCCAGGTTTGAAATTTTAATATATTATTAAAATTTTTATTATAACCAAAATTAACATTTAAAAATGTATTATTTTTAAAGCAAAAAATGTATTATTTACTGTCAGTGCTGTATAGTAAAAGTGGTAGCAATGCAGTCAGATGGCCAGTCTTCAACCCTCAAGTGCTGTTATTATTTCATCCTTAATTTGCTGCTTTGCTTTTATCTTCAGAAAAGTCACTTAACATTTAAGCACCTTATTGATTTAAGAGTTATGTGGATGCTATCAAATCGGTGTTAAAGTGGGTGTCTACAGCTTATCTGGAACCAAGATAAAGAGAAAATTAAAAAGGGAGAAGCTATTTTTAGTTTTTCAAATATTTTTACATGTGTAGAAACATATGTATGTGTAAGGTGCTGTAACTGTGGGTAGTGTATATTATAAGTGTTGTACCTTTGCTTCTTACAATTATAAGAAACTCTTTTTCCTTCCTTCATTTAACAGGTCTGGGTTAAACTTGCATCATACAAAGCCTTTAACTTGCATTGATACCAATCTTTGAGACTTGTCTATTGTGTATTTTGGCTTTTGGAACTACATAATAGTTAGGTTAAATATCTTCTTAAATAATATTCTCAGCCAGAACAAGTTTAGATGTGTCCAAATCAAGATGGGTCAATGTAGTTAAACATGTTTTAGGTTGGGGTGTGGAAATCTGTGTATTTTATAAGGGGTCACTGCCTGGAGCTAGAGCTGTACAGGTCATTACATGGCTATTTCAAACTAATTTCCCTAAAAAGAGAAAGAGGGTGAATAGAAATACCTTGAAAGTTCTCCAGAGTGCTTGTACAGCATTTTATTGAATTTGGTGTGCATTCTCTTCATCTGTCTATTAATGTAAAATGCTTCTACCAACTGGTTCTCTCAGTGAGAAGGGATTCTTTTTGTGGTTGTTGCTTGTGATAGAGTTGGGGATTTTATTAAACAGTGAGCTGCAAGAAGTAGTGTGGAAAATTGATGACATTTGTCTTAATATAATAAAATATAAAAAAGGCTTGCATGATTCCAATTTCAGTTATTTCATCTGAGCATTTAAGAAAGAATCAAATAGTTACTTTAGTTCAAGCACTCTTTTTAAAATCCACACTAAAGTTCATTTTACTAATGGATACCTTCAAAATAGCCACACTGTCAATTTTTAATCTGGTATTTTCTTTTTTAATACATCTTTATTAAATATAATTGCCATGGCTTGAAAAACGACGCTGGTTTTCTTTTTGTCTTCTGTTCTGCTTTGCAAATCAATAATGTACCTGTTGTAGGGTTTTATGGTTTGCATGAATCAGATTTGGACAAAGTCTTTCAGCTGCCAACAACCACCTTCATAGGAGGAAATGAGAACAGTCTTTCTTTGCGAGAGATCATCAAACGCCTGGAGGTCAGTGGGACGTGTTTTCATTTGCAATTGTTTTCATTCAGACCAAAGGGAACTTTTTCCAGGTGTCAGTCATAAAACTCCCTTATCATTTGCCAGTTATTAATAGAGCATGTAAAATATTCCAACAACATTAAAAATAACCTTTGTTCGATTTCTAGAGGTAACAGCACCAATGTTGCAATTAGCTAGATATTGGAAATAGGTAGATTCAAGATGAGTATAGAAGAGCTGAATAGGGTGGAATATTAATGCTAACCCTTGTTCTGGAAAGAACTAATATTGTTTAAAAGGAGCAGAGCCTTTAGAAATTGTCTTTGAAGGGTTGTACCACAGATAAAACACCTGTGCACACAGTGCTCAGGACACTCAGGGGTTGCTTTCAGATCCCCACCTCTAGTGAGACCTTTACTTGAGGAAAAATATGAAATTCATGAAAGCCCAGCTGTAGCTTGTAGGCTGTGATGGTCCTTGTTTTCCAGAGTTTCGTTATCTGACAGGCGACATGGTTTATGGCATAGGAAGTCATCAAAGCTAAAATAATTCAAAGAAAAACTAATTTGAAGTAACAAATGCCATTAGAGGCACACTCCAAATAGCAAGGCAGCAAGCAGGAATGGTAATGAATTTGTAAACTGCCGAGTGAGTCATTGTTGGATATTCCCAGTTGCTTGACTTTTACGTTTGCTTAGCTGAGGCATGGTAAATTGTTAAACCACATTATCTTTGTTGTGCTTTTGAGCTCTATATTTGATTGGGGGTGGTTTTTTTTGTTTGTTTTTGCACTTCTATGTAGCAATAATTCTTAAAATTGTAATTTGCAAATAAAAGGACAAAATCAATTGCAAAATTTTAAAGCCTTAAGGAACTGATTTGTGTTAAGAAGAGGCAACCCTCTGCTTTCCTCTTTTCTCTAGAGCTTTGGATTTTTATTTTTTTTTTAAATAGAGGTTAACATTTAACTCCTCAAAGGCAACAGAGAGCACACACTATGTTGAGAGTAGTTTTATCTCAAACTCACAGTAGGTCTTACTTCTGTTGACTTATATTTTGGACATATTTTTTCTAATGAAATACTTTTTTTAAGGTAAGAAAAAGAAAATTTTAAAAATTAACAAGGAGATAAAATTTCTGCTGTGTCTTTGCATGCATTTCTCCCTGTCCTTTCACTGCTCTCAGCTGCTTGGATTTTTTTTTCACATTTCCAGGTTTCTGAAACTTGACAGTTATCAGATAATTTGCATTAGACTTCATAGCTGTCTTCTCACTGTCTTTATTTCTTGGTTTAAGGTGACATTTTAAAAAGATATGATAAGAGACACAAATTTGATAAATTACTTGAAATCTTTGTTGGTGCATCTAAAGAAGAGTGTACTATGCCTGTAAGAACATCACGGAGTTAGGTGAAATGTGCCAGTCAGTGTAAGGCAAGTTTGTTGGCCTACTTTGAGTGTACATCAGATGAAAATCTTCTAGTTTAAAAATTTTGAAATGTTACTTTGTAAAGAAAGCTTTGTGATGCAAAACTAGATTCAGTAAACAATTTATTAATTTGTAGAATTAGTTTGGGGGAGATATTGTGGAAGAGGAAGACAAGGTAGCTTTCAAATATAATTTAAAAAATGTATTAGGTTCTTTGTGGCCCACTAGCCCCCTAAAGCTTCTCTGCTGGTGTTTTCACTTGCTAGCATACCTACTGCCAACACATTGGCCTGGAGTTTATGTTCATCAACGATGTGGAACAGTGCCAGTGGATCCGTCAGAAGTTTGAGACGCCGGGAATTATGAAGTTCACGAATGAGGATAAAAGGACTTTGTTGGCAAGGCTGGTGCGCTCAATGAGGTACGCTGGGCTGGGCCGGGCCGGGCTGGGCCGCTGTGCCTGCTGCCTGGGAGCTGTGGGATCTGGAAGCTGCTGACGTGGGGGGGAGCAGTCTCACTGAAATCTGGAGTACAGGTGGGTGTAGTTAACCTGGCTGCCATATCAAAGGAAAGTGTGTGCTGTGAGGAATCTGTCAGAGTCCGTGCTGTGACTTAGTAGTCTGTTATCTTGAAAGGCCTTTAGTGGCAAGCCTGGCAGTGTTTTCATTGGCTTGAGGAGGTAAACTAGGAAAAAGTTGTTTCATCACACTAGTATTATACGTTTGTTTTCAAGATTTGTAGCCTGTTTCAGAAAATAAGTGTCAGAACAATGTTGGTGTGTGATTTCAAGTACTGTTTCTGCCTTTTTCATTTTGAGATGTGCCAAGATGTATTGTGCTGTTGCATGACCTGGCAGCAGCAGTTTTAGTATCTACAATAAAAGAAAGTACATTTGGAAATAGCTTATTGACTGCTCTCATCTTTGTGGAAATACTGTGATCCCGGGGATCGAATTATCCTCTTACCCCTGGAACAAGGCTTCTCAGACACAAGATTTATTTCAGTCCCTACAATCTGAAACAGTGTATATGTCCTTTGTTAAACACAAGAGTCAGACATTTGTAAAGGCACACCTTTTGGTTAAGATTCTATGTTCAAAGACCTAAAAATTAAGTGCTCATTAGAGGTATCATAAGATATTTTTCCAGGTTTTGTTTGCCAGTGTTATAATGCCTCATTAAAAGTTTCATTTAAACAGAAACAAAAAATGACATTTAATGGTCAAGTGAATATTCTACTCAAATAAGTTTGTTTAACAGGCCCTCAGGCCATCTCCATTTATCCTAAGACAAGAATTTGTGCTTTTATTCCTGCCTAAGCTGTGAAAATAGCTGGGATTTCTAGTGGTGTGAAGAAGCCTAATGTTCATCTTCTGCCAAATTAATTGTCTGCTGAATGGGGAAGAAAAAAGTTCTACAAAATTTCTATCCAGCTATCTTTAGAGTGCTTTTTATTTTATTGTTTGTAAATGACCTAGGAAAAAAGTCTGGTTTTGTGGAAAACTGGTTGTCCTCTAGAGATTTGTGGCTTTGTAAAGCAGGTTTTCACTGTTTTGCTCAAGACTGTTTTTAAAAACGTTCATTCCAAGAACTACAGAATTCAGGTACTTGAAACTGAATTTTAAAGTTGGACTTCTCATTCCTTGTGGTTTTCACTGAACAAAGGGTCATTTTAAGCTCCTCCTTATGTAAAATACTCATTGTATATTTCTGAGCTACTTTGTAATGCATTAGTAAACATGTTAGACCCCGATGTGGAGCCTGGGCAGGGTCAAGCGTTTCCAGATTAATCCCTTCTGAGAGCAACCAGCTTTCCCCAGATGTTTTCCTCGCTGGGTACTGAATGGATGCAGTGGCAGAGGCTGGGGCTCTGTGTCTCCCCGTGGCATGTGGGGGACTGGCAAGGTGTGACTGTGAAATAAGGTAGCTCTGCACATTTAGTGGCAGATTGCCTCAAGTAATGAATTTCCTGCTTGTCCAGTACTGGCTTAACTTGCTGCTGCAAAGAGGAAGAAATCAGTGTGTGCACTGCTTTCCTTCGCCCTGCGAGGCTTGCTGTTCACGTGGCACTCTGCTATCCTGTTATATAAAAACTGACAGAGCCCCACAGACTTCCCTGAGGAAATCTGACAGAATAGCTCAGTTGAGGGTCTGACTTGTTGCTTAGATGACTGGATTATAAGGTGTTGATGGGTGAGCTAAGAGAGATTTTGGCAACAATTCATATCACTGCCTTTAGGACTTCAGTCTAAAGAGGTAAGTCAGGATTCTAAGTGAGGGATAAGTGGAGTATTAATGGATTTTAGCAGTGTTATGGGGTGAGGCACTGCACAGATGATGTAACCAATACAGTTACTTTCATGAAGATGTATTTTCTTTGCCTTTCTTATCTCCAAGCTTTACAATGTATAATCCTTTCAATGTTTGTTAAAAGGTACTTTTTAACCACTCACATTGCCTCTGGCCCAAATGCATTAAAGAATGAAAGAGTTTAGAGCTGTCAGGGATTGACATCATTCTGCTGCTGAAGCTGAGGCAGAGATACCAGTGTCCTGCTTCTTGGCCCATTCCTAAGTGTTCCATCACACAGTCTGTGGAGCCTTGCTATTGAATGAGACCTATAGGTGTGTTTTCTGCTCTGTTTTTTTTTACAAGTATTAGAAAATACAGGTTGTTATATTTTCTTCAATTCATGGAAGAGACTTCTTTGCTGTCACTGTGCCTTCCCAGTGGTCAGATTTGTGTACATGAGAACAGAGTGTAACTTGGGAATTGAATTTTGTCCAGGGTGGGGACTCTTTAATTGTTTCAGAATCCTAGTAAATAGTTTTCAGATGGGGAGAAAGAAGACTGTATTCTCTCCTGTGTTCCCCTCCCCGTGTGTGACATAATTCCAGAAGTGTATCGCTTGTATTCATGGGTGTTTTAAAACAGCTTAATATAACTTTATTTGCTATAAGATGGTAAACAATAAATGTTTGTTACAAATAATTTCTCTTTGGTTTTTTTGTTTCTTTTTGGCAAAGATTTGAAGACTTCCTTGCTCGCAAGTGGTCTTCCGAAAAGAGATTTGGTTTGGAAGGATGTGAAGTAATGATTCCTGCACTTAAGACCATCATTGATAAATCCAGTGAAATGGGAATTGAGTATGTTATAATGGGAATGCCTCATAGGTAATGCCAATGGAAACACCCCAACCAATGGGCTTACTGTGTTGGGACAAGTTTTGGGATGGAGAATTTTATTTAAAAAATGGATATTAGAGATGCTGAGGTAGGAAGAGTGAGTCATAACAAGTAATGGAAACACAGAACTGTAGCAAATGCCTGTCAGTGAGAGGCTACAGGCTTCAAAAGTAAATGGCAGAGAAACTCTCCTCAGTGTACTTTGAAGCTGCAAACAAATGTGGCAGCAGCCATGGTATCTCTGCCATTGCATAGAGTCTCTAGAACTGGGAAAGCTTGGTGAGGTAGTTTTGAACTTACTTTTGCAGTCAGTCTTAACTAATTTATAATGTGATTATTTAAAGACTGCTAGATAGCTACAAAATTCACTTGGATAACAAGGTGTCCTGAAGGGAATGCATTGGAGGAACTTTGTAATGGGAAGAAGAGTTGAATCAAGGGTTTCAGGCTCAAAAGTTTGAAGAGAACATTTGCAAATTTCTGACAGCATGATTTGCAGATTTTTAAAGTTTTATTCTGTTGACTCTGTCAATACTATTTTTGAGACATAACTGTTGGGAATTTTCTTAGAGGTCGACTGAATGTATTGGCTAATGTAATCCGAAAAGAGTTGGAGCAGATCTTCTGTCAGTTTGATCCCAAACTTGAAGCAGCTGATGAGGTAAGATGCTTTTTCTTTAGATCTGTATAGAGAGGTCAACATTCAAGATAGTTTTCAGTTTCAACATTCCAGTTTTGGTCATGGTTACTATGAAAAACAGCATTATCAGCTGCAATGCCTTCTTTTCTTGTTTGAGGAACATGATTTGGTGAAATTTCTTAACAAATTAAAAAAATATGTTGTACTTGTAATATGCAGAAGGTCTCTCAGGAGTGACTGCAGATAAATACGTTCCATTTGACAGGGTTCGTAACCTCTAAGCATCTCTTCTTGTTTTATATGAATGAACAGAATATTAATATGCTCTAAGTATTTATCTAATGTTGATGACAACAGTAAGATAAAAGAATAGGAACAGTGTCCCAGTCTGAAATTATGGTATCAAACCCATAGTGCACACTGATGTTCAGCTAACCAGATGCATTTTTCAAGCTAAACACAAATTTTGGGCCTAGTGAATCAGATGGAGCAGGTCTGAATGACATTTCTGAATTGTGATTACATCTTTCCTGTTAGGGATCTGGGGATGTAAAATACCACCTGGGAATGTACCATGAGAGGATCAACCGAAAAACCAACAAGAAAATCACTCTGTCCCTGATGGCTAACCCTTCTCACTTGGAAGCAGTTGATCCTGTTGTGCAAGGCAAAACAAAAGCTGAACAGTTTTATCGAGGGGATACAGCGGGGAAAAAGGTAAAGATTGTTTAATGTAGTAACTTTTAATGGTAGTTTTTCATGGTATTTCCAATAAAAATAGTTTGCCAGTTGCCATTCATATCACAGAATTTTTCTCTTTTCCTCCTTCACACAAGGGATATTTCACCTGTTGAGCTAGGTAAGGTTTCTGACATGAGACCTCAAGGGTAACTTCAGGAAATAGGCTTAAAGCTTTATTTCTTTTGCAAACTGAGAAAAGGCAGAAGAATGCTGAGAAATTTATGGTTTATTATAAAATTACTGTTTTATTTTATATGCACTACAGAAATATGCAGCCAAGAAATCCTGCTGAGAAACTCAAATTGCAGTTTTTCTTTCTAATTTACGTGTGGATATGTGTGTACAATTCTCCCTCTTAGGTTATGTCCATATTATTACATGGGGATGCTGCCTTTGCAGGACAGGGAGTGGTTTATGAGACCTTTCATCTTAGTGACCTCCCATCCTACACCACAAATGGCACTATTCACGTTGTGGTCAACAACCAGGTAACAAGTACAGCCTTTTCCAATCAATGTCTCTGATGAATATTTGCCCATCTGTCTCTTTTTATTGTTTGTTATTAACTGGGTTCTTGCCCCCTCTGATTATTAGAATGGTTGAGATGTTTCTGAAGATGATGCTAATATCAAACAACTCTTGAGTGGATAATATTTTATCACCTACATGTATTCTATTCAATTTGTAATATTTAATTGGATTAGGCTTGCTTTGGTTTTTAAGGGAGCAAAAAAAAGCTAGCTAGCCAAAATGAAAAGCTGTTGCTGTGTGAATGGCTATTAAATGCAAATTTCAAAACAGAGTAGAGGGAGGTGCACAAATTCTTTGAATAGAAGTTTCTGGAATTTTTAGATTGGCTTCACCACAGACCCCCGTATGGCCCGTTCATCTCCGTATCCCACTGATGTTGCTCGTGTGGTCAATGCTCCCATTTTCCACGTGAATGCTGATGACCCTGAAGCAGTGATGTACGTGTGCAGTGTAGCTGCAGAGTGGAGAAACACTTTCAACAAGGATGTGGTCGTTGACTTGGTAAGTCTTGGTTTTCTTAACTTTTCATTCTGTGCATTATGAACTACTCTTATTTTTTTGTGGCTTAGGAGGTCCAGTCAAGGAACATATTAGATTGTAAAAGCCTTTGGTTTCCTCACTTAAAAAAACGAAGCAACTAACAGGCCCATAAGAAGCCATGAATGTTTTTTATACAGTAAACCTCTTAAAATCTCTGTAAAACTCTGAAATGGAAATATTCCATTTTACATTTTTTTCCATATCGACAGAAGCAATCTTTCCCTTTGTAGGTTTGTTACCGTAGGAGAGGGCACAATGAAATGGATGAGCCCATGTTCACCCAGCCTCTGATGTACAAGCAGATCCATAAGCAGGTGCCAGTGCTGAAGAAATATGCTGACAAACTGATTGCAGATGGGACTGTGACACTGCAGGAGTTTGAGGTACACACCAGCAGAGTTAGAGGGAATCTAAGGAGTTGTAAGGAGAAAGACCTGTCACTGTATGCTGCCTGCTTGAAGACTTCCTAACTGCGATAAGTCTTTACCCTTTGACAATTTGTGATTCAATTTGGCTTGGATTTTCATGTAAAATACTATTGTTGTAACAAAAGAACTGGAAGTGCTCTGAAGTAATTAATATACATTGCACATAAAAAACTGTTTCAGTTCTGATGGAGAAGGTGATTAAATGAGAACGCTGGAAAATAGAGGCATTTGTCAGCTGTTCTTCATGTCTAGAACCTTGATTCAGCAGCAAGACAGTATTTGAACACTCCTGTTGATAGAGTCATATCGATAAAGTTGGCAGGCTTGTGTCCAGCACTGATGAAGTAGAATCAGCTTAACCTTTTACTTTTCTTGCAAGAATTCAGCCAAGTTCAGAGATCATTTGAAGTATTCCAGAAGCATCAAGTGTAGAGTCTTGTGTCTGTATTAAACTGGTTAGGTCTTTACCTTAATTTTTTTGAGAATGGGTGTTTAGAGTGCAGACAAAAACTTCTGAGGAGCCTTGAAACCTTCAAGGACCTTCCGAGAAGGTGTAGTGACATGATAGTGCAGATCAAGAAATAAACAGTTTGTGTAGGTGCATTCTGTCTGTAAGAAGGATCATAACTCAGGCAGAAGTAGCTTTCCTGAATCATTATTGAGAGAGTGTGCCAGCAGAGGCACCATGGGATTTGGTGACTGGATCTGGGATCCTGGATTGATGTTTGGCTGTACAGGCTGTACAGACTGAGCTCAACCTTGCTGTTAATTCCTTTAAAGATTAGCTAGCTCAGTAACTTGAATGTGATTCTGGATCGAAACACAGTTATTGCAGAGGCATTCTGCCCCTATGGAATATGGCATTCAATCTCTTGCCATTGAGAGGTGTGGCCAGCAGATTCTTTGCTAGACTCTTCCAGACAGACTTATTTTTTTGAAACTTCTTTTCCAAACTTCAGTGGCTTTCATAGCCAGGAGTATGAGAGCTGGATGATTTTGATCTTAGAAGTATGACTGTAAATTATATTTGGTATTTCAGTTTTGTCTCATTCTAGAGCAATGCTTGCAGCTTCAACTCTTGATACACTCCTCTGTAACACCTGTCCAATGAACTAAATGATTTATTTAGAGTGGTGCTTGCAGCTTCAACTCTTGATACACTCCTCTGTAACACCTGTCCAATGAACTAAATGATTTATTTAGAGTGGTGTGTGTAAGCATGTTTCTAGAAGGCAATGTGATCCTAAATAAAATTAGTTTTATTTATTTGTATTATTGTAACTAAATTTTCTTAAGGAGTTAAACAGCTGGTTTTATCATGCTGAGTGAGAGGTGTCATCTGTACGACATGAGAATATTATGTTTATCCATTTTAAAGCCTTTTTGTTGTACAGGAAGAAATTGCAAAGTATGACAGAATATGTGAAGAAGCATATACTAGATCTAAGGATAATAAGATCCTTCATATCAAGCACTGGCTGGATTCACCTTGGCCTGGTAAGGGGTGTCCTTTCACTTTTCCTGGTGTTACCCAAATGTGCTGTTGAGTCCAAAATCTAGGACTTAAACAGACTTTATCAAACAGCGTTCCTTTAAAATGGAATATGTGACCTTTGGTTTGCCCCTGTTAATAGTAAATATAGCATTCTGCCAGATCAACATGAAATAAATGCTTTTGTTAAAAAATGTGCAAAGCTGTGGCTTTGAAAAAGCCATATTCCGGTTTAGCAGAGAAGTGGTTTTCCTGTACTGTTAACTGCCTTGGGCTGTCAGAAGGTGTATGTCTCATGTTATTTATTCATTTATTTATTTTTGAGGGATTGAAGTGCCATATACCTTTTATTGGCTGCCTCTGCCCACATAGTTGGACTTCACAGGGAGTGAAAGCAGAAACAAAATAGATCATTGTGTGCCTGTAAGATCAGCTTCTGTTGTCATGGAGACAATCAAAAGTATTGTTTCTTGGAAAAAGGGGAAGAACTGTGCTTAGTCTGCTGCTTAGAATGTCACTTGAGTTGTTGAATAAATTGTAGGTAATATACATATATTCTAAACAGTCCTTGAACATCTCACCAAATCTTCTCCTCTCAGGTTTCTTTAACGTGGATGGAGAACCCAAGAGCATGTCTTGTCCTCCGACGGGCATTTCAGAAGAGCTGCTGACTCACATTGGCAATGTCGCTAGTACAGTGCCAGTGGAAGACTTCAAAATACATTCAGGTCAGCTGAAGGCTTTGTGTCTCCTGCTGGCTTTGTGTCTTGCTCCATTTCTGTATTTCTGCACAGAAGTTATTCTTGGGCCATTTCTCAAAGAGGAAAATGCCTGTGACTTTTTTTACTTTGACTCTTCCACTCTGCGGGTGAGGAGAATGTGACATTTAAGTTCCCGCTGCTTGTTCTCAGCATAATATTCTTTCAGTATCACATCACTTCTGTTTCATACCCCATTAAAATAGATTTTCCTCTGAGGGGGATGAAAGTCTCTTTGCAACCTTAAGTTAATAATTCCTTTCATTCTTGCTTTTTTATTTCTAAAAAGTCTTAGCTTTTGTTGTGAAAAGATTCAGTCCTCACTTTGGTATCTATTAGAGCAAGTGCCTTTCACACTGGGGAGCCCCAACACTCTGTCAAAGATCTGTGATAGTTTTATTTCCTGGGCAGGTTGTAATTTAGCAACTATTGGTAGCAGTAGCCTGCTCATTCCATGGGGAAACATGGAGACCCTTTGTTTAGGGATCTTTTTTCTTGTACATACTAAGGGTACATACTAAGGATAAGGAATAAAGAGCTTTTTTCTCTTTAAAATCTCTAAAGAGAGAAAGGTAATCCTCTCTAGAGTAATCCATCAAGGAATACAGTTTGTCTTCTGTAAATATTCTATGTGTTTGTGTTCCTTTGAGAAATGAAACACAACTGATGATGGTAGGGCATTCCCAGTTACTAATTGCAGGCTTGTTGAGCAGACACAATTAATGGATAAATTTAACTCTTCTACACATTTGTGCACTTTGTTGTGACACTGATAAATTAAAAATTATAGTTACCCAATAAAACTTAGTATTAGACATTCTAATTAAAAAGGTAAATTGGTCTCTTGTTAGTAAGTTGATTAACCATTGACACTAGGGAACACTTGCCAGTATATACAGTAGATTTATGGTTCAAAACAATTATGGTATGCTAGATTGTTTTATGCAGTTTAAAAGACTGTGAGAAAGAATTTGTGGAGAAGAAGAAGAGGAGAGAAATAGAAATTTGAAGTACTTTGTCCTTTCACTAGAATGAAATAGCTTAATATAATATAGTCTTGCTACAAACAACAGGAAGATTATTTTTTTAGATCAAATGTTTAGTATATTCTAAATTTTCAAGATTTTTTTTATTTAAAGTGAGGCAATGTCAATGAGAGTTTTATGTGGAAACAAAGTGGGGTGTTTTTCTGTAAAATTGTGGAAAGTAAGGAAAGAGAAATATGGGAAAATAACTTATTGGACTTACGTTATTTAATGGGACTTAGCTTACCAAAATCATCAGTGCAGATGTGAAAATAAGATGCTGTCAATTGTCAGTGAATACAGGAGACCTGTGGCCTCAAAGCTGGAAGCACCTGTGTGCAGCTGTGAAGTTTTGTTCCTTTTGAAAGTTACAGTGTTGAAACTTTGTGTTTTGGCTCACAAGGTTATAAAATCTTCACTGAAAAGTCAGCTGTTGGTTACCAACTGAAAGTCCATTGGAATCTGCTACAGTTTTTATATTTATATGATATTCATAGTATTGATCAATCCAGCCTGTTTTCACTGTATAACATCTCCAGATGTGCAATAAGACAAATGCCAAGAAAAAATGAGAAAAGGAAGGAATACAAAAATTCAGAAACCAAATTGCTATTTTCAGTCTCTTACAAAACAGTACTTGGTGTTAGAGATGTGAATATAAATCTTGAGGAAGAAGAATTTTACCATGGGTCTTTTTAATTGTTCTCAGTAGTTTCTGACGCAGTCAACTTTGCTTTCTTCTTCAAAAACAAGGTATGAACATTACACAACTGTTTCCCTGGGGAACAAGTTGTTTTATTTTGCTACCAGTTCAGTTCTAGAAAAACAGTTTGTAGACCTGATTTGGTATCTGTGTTTAGCTTGGCCACAGAGGAAGGAGAATGGTGAATGTAAAGTGTACAGAGAATTTCTCTGGAACAGATCCATTCATTTCTGATCTTTATTCCAATCTAGGACTCTCTCGGATTCTGAAAGCCCGCGCAGAGATGACCAAGAACAGGCTTGTTGACTGGGCCTTGGCAGAGTACATGGCTTTTGGCTCTGTCCTCAAGGAAGGGATCCATGTCCGACTAAGTGGGCAGGATGTGGAGAGAGGGACTTTCAGGTCAGTACTGAAATAATTCTTAAATGGTGTTAAAACTGTTTAAGTATCACACTTAAAGAAACAACTTGGCATTTGTTTAAAAAAATACAATGTTCTACAGGGAGGGGGAAATTGGGTCTGTTTCTTCAGCATTAATCTGAATGTTGTAAATTCTAGCAGACAGTAATAATCAAATTTCCTGTGTATCTCTAAGCAGCATTTTAAAGTATAATATTTAAGCCAGAGCAAACATTTTCTACCTTCTCTTGCTGAAAAATAGAAATGGTATCCTTCCCCCTGCTTCTAACGAAAAGTACAGTTGCATTCCATCTAATTGCTGAGAGGAGAGGATACTTGCTGCAGCAGATCCTGAGTCTTAAATACCATTCCAGTGGTGGCTGCTTGGAACTTGTGTACCCTGAGAATAAACATGTTGCCAGTTTGTGAGGCTTTTAAATTCAAATAAGGTCCTTTTAACTGAGACTTTTAAAGCCCATGGGGCATGTATGAAAGCAGGATCTCATCACTTGGTAAAATAGATACAGTTTGCTGCCTTACCTGAGTCTCTGTAGAGTAAAATGTTAATGATGTATTTAATTGAAACTTTTGATGTGATACCAATTCCTGAGGTGAATGCTGCACTGTGTTCCATTGTGAATGCTTGCAGAAGAGAGAAATAAATTTTGGTGCCTGTCTTCTCTGGTATTGGCTAGAATTTGGGAAGAATTGAGTACACTATGTTGCCATAATAAAACAACAATGGGGTGCTTTTACTATTTTGGAGCTTCTAAAGTGATGTCTAGAAAATAATTATTTCCTTCAATATTCCATGTGATGGCTTCTTTTCTTCCTGTGTCAGTCCTCAACACTATCAATAGATAGAAGCTAGATAAAGATGGAGACAGAAGCACCAGATCCCTTCTCCTCTTGGAGACAAACTCTTGAGGATGGAGGCTATCAACAGCCTTGGTTCTATACTGATTTGATGTCAATAAATCTGACAGCTGCACACATGCAAATTGCACATCTGTATATTTCTGGCTGGCCATCTATGCTCATCTTAATCACCTTTTGCTAGGGAAACACAAAACTTTGTACTCAAAATGCTTAGCACTTAGCTAAGTCTTCTGTCATTTGCTTAATGACAAAATCATAGTTAGAGTGGCAAGAATGAGTTCTGCCAAACAGCTGCCTGGTGTGTGAATTTCCCCCCTTTCTACTTCCCTCCCTGTGCTGCTCTTCAAAGGTTGAGTCTTTTTCTGGCTTGACACTGTTGAGCTCTAGAAAAATTTCAGAGCTCTTTTGCTAGCATTCATTAGGGCAAAAGGGAAGTGCAAAAAGATTCAGACTTCAGTGTTGGCAGCTCTACAACACAGTATTGTTACCAGTACAATAACTGGCCTTATGTTAGCAGTTGTAAAGCTGGACATATTGCTATGATTCACTCAATCTGCTCATACAGTTTAATGGATTGCATTAATTACTTCAGTCATCTCTGTTTTGGTAGTATTCCTTGGTGCCCCATTCTAATGCTGATTAATGGTGTTCTAGAGAACTGTAAGTGGTGCATGTGAGTGGAAATAGCAGGAAAGAGGATACAACTCCTTCAAGTTTCAGTGCTGAAATTAGATTAGATTACATTTTTTTCCATTAAAGATCAACAATTGTTTCAAGGAAAACACTAGAATTTGTGAGGAAGGAAGAACTAAATGTTTTTAAATAACAATTTTGTTTCTCTGAATTTTTTCAATAATTCTATTTTATAGCAACAACTTCTCCATCCTTTTCTCTCTTTCCCCAGTTCTATTAGTGTTGAGGTATCTTCAGTTTATGTGAGTGCTTGAGAAGCCTGGATAGTCAGTGAAAGTCCTTACAGTGCAGCAATTGTGTTTAGACATGTGATTGTATTTCCCATGGTTTCAACCAGACCAGGGTGTTGTGTGCAGCAGAGATAACCATGGCGCTTGCTTGTTTTCCATAACACAACTTTGATACTTCAGCTTTGAAAATAGCTCTGTTAAAGCCCAAAATGATTCTTGGCCAATAAATCTCTTTCAACAACTGTTTGCAGCCATCGTCACCATGTGCTTCACGATCAAGAAGTTGACAGGAGGACTTGTGTTCCCATGAATCACCTCTGGGAGCAGCAGGCTCCCTACACCGTGTGCAACAGCTCCCTCTCCGAGTACGGGGTCTTAGGTACGTCTCCATCTGCCTGGGGCTTGCCAGGGCTGCTACACAAGCAGCAGAGCTCAGCAAGGAAAACAATGTGGAAAAAAACAAACCTGTAAAATGGTCATATATGAAAGAGGTATCAAAGCTCTTCCTCTCAGGTTCTGGCATCCCTTAAACAAGCATCCCCACATTTTATAGTTTTGGGATTCAGTTAAAAGCATCCATCTGCTATTGTTGATCTTGGCAGTGCTGAAACGTGCACCTGATGCCTTCTTAAAAGGGGAGGAACTGACAAGAAATCCAGAGACAGTTTATCATAGAGATGTAAAAAATCCATCCTGGCCTTATCTGAACTGCTATTCTGAATGTGCTATTTCAAGAAAACAAATTCTTTTTAGTGATAGCATTAATCATAGTGAATTATTTTACCTTCAGCCACAGAGAATGGATAACCTTACTCTGACATGATGAGGGTGGCAAGAGGAATGTGGAGCATGAAACAAATACATCTAATAATTTATCAAAAGCATTACTGATTCTATGGATAATAAAATATCATGTGAAGGAAAAACTTGAAACATTGTACTAGATAAAGGTGGTGGTTGATAACTGCTGGCCTCAAAGTTCCAGAAATATTTGGTTACTTAGTCATTTTTGCAATACTACGTATTACCTATTGCTAATAATATTAAAATTAAAGTGGTATAAAATTGTACAGTTGGAGCGTGGGCTAAAAACCAGATTTTTTTAGGTATTTTTGATAACTCTGTGCCAGAATCGATGTGAACAGAATCACATTTTTTGTATTGCTAACATGTAAAGGTAAACTCCAAATAGGAGAGTGCAAGTAAGGGTGTGTATAAATGGGAGAAAAATAATTGGCATAAATAAAAATCAAGAATTTAATTTCATAGAATGATTGTTTCCAATTTCCTGTGGTTTCTCACGGTGTGTTCTGGGCTTTCTTAATTTGATCCTCTTTACAGTGTTGCTGCAAAACTTGTGCATAAGTGGGTCATAGGTTTCTGACTTTGTGTTTTTTACATTCCAAAAGAAATGACAAATGTGTGGATATGGTTGAAATCTGTATTTGTTTCAAAAATAACACGTCAATCAGAGGCCTAGTGTTGATATGGCGTGAAGGCAATTTTAACTGTCACAATTCCTTTCTTTAAAAAACTAACCAAGTGGGGTCTGTCTCTTTCTTGATCTCATCCTGCTCACTGTTGCCCTTCCACCTTACCCAGCAAAAGAAAGGTGAAAGTTGATTTAATAAAATTCATTGAATAGAACAACCAATAGGGTAAAATAGGGTTTTGTTTGTATGCTGAAAACAAGAATACCATTTCTGTGCACTTCTGCTCCAGCAGATGGGATGACAGGTTCTTCAAAATTAATAATATTGATACTTTTAATTTTCAAGAACTTTAAATCCCTTATGTCCAAGATGTTTTCTAACAGTAAAGGAGATTAATTTGATACAAATAGTTGCTAAGTAATGTGGCTTTTTGTGTGTTTGTTGGGTTGGGTTTTTTAAACTAAAAATGCCATGTTCTGTATTGAAGTGATTTTATGATGAAGTTTTCTCTCTCTTGCTGGCTTTTATATATTGACCTTTTCCAACATGTTTACTCTTGTGTATTGCCTCCATAGAGAGACAGTTTTGGGATAAGCAGCAGTGTGGTCTCTTCTAGTGGTCTCTTCTAGTTAAGGCTGTGAGTCAAAGAAGAGCCATCAGAATTGATATTTATGTGGCTGATAATATCACTGGGTCTCCTTTTTAATACATGGAAGAATAAGTGAAGGCTTGCAGTTCATGGAGTTGTTTCTTCAGGACAACCAAAACTCCTGAACACTTTATTTTCTCTAACTACCTTTTCTACTGTCTAATTCTGTTAAAAGAAACAATTTAGAAGTGGTGCACTGAAGTGTTTGGTGGATGTAGGGAGAGTTGTGAGATAATGTAAAGGGGGGGAAAGAGGTGAAAAGGAGTTAGGAATTTATTTTATGACCATGTTAGCATGCAGCATCTCAGAAGCATTTTGGGAATTCCCTTAGTTTCTGTGAGGGAGAGCTAAGTAAAAATGGATTAAACAGCTCAGCATGATATAACTACAGATTATTTCCTCAGCAGGTACATAAGGCAAGAGCTGGTGTCTGATCAGAGCTTTGAGCTTTGCACCAAGTTATAGTCCAGGTAGTTAGGAACACCTGGGGAGCCATTGCTCCATTACAATGATACTATGGCAAGATTAATTTCACCTAGAAAGAAAACAAATGCAGTCTTATTCAATTGTAGGTCAGACAACTACTTATGTTTTATCTACAGGAAGCTCTGGAGTGGGTATAACCTGGGCATTAAATCACAGTACTTCACCATCTCTGATAATTTAGAGTATTTGACAACCTCTGATAATTTTGTTTGACATCCTCTGTCTACTATTTTTAGTTATACCCAGATTATCATAATTTGGTTGTGCATTCGCTTGCCTTGCTATAATTTCCTTGTACTGAAAGTGAATATCTGAAAGTTTACGGGATGGCTGTGAGAAGTCGTTTAAGCAAAAAATATTTGTCTGAACTTATTTGCTGATCAGGAAAGAGGAGAAAAACAAAAGTAATGTACAGATGCTCCATTCTACCTCTTCAGTGTTTTTTAAATACTTGAAAGGATTTCCTGTCTTTCTTTACAACCTTTGAAATTCCTTGTGTAGTGTTGAGTCTCTATCCAAGAGGTGAGGTTCTTGATCAGATTCAATACTGCCTTTGAGAGACCTTGGGCTGAGGCATCCCATACTGGGAGCTTTCAAGGAATATCAGGCAAGATAGACTTGGAACTAGTGTGTAGTTCAGGAAGTTCCTGAACCATGAGACTTGCAGTGTAGTTTTTTCAAGGGAAAAAGTCAAATTTAAAGCAAAAGTTGAAAGGAAGAAGACGAGTATTAATGTAATTTTTTTTTTTTTTTTTTTTTTTTTTTTTTTTTGCGATACACACCTAGAATGAAATATGTATTATTACTGCTCAGTCAGAACAATGTATTTTTAATGTTGGGGGTAGCAAATACAAATACCTGTCAGAAATTGTGTTAGGAACTAGGACAGTCTGTAGTAATCAATCGCATCTGCATGGAGTTCTGAGAAGGCATCAGTCTCCCTGTTTAATAGTCAGCCACCAGATGGGTGCTAACTTCACTTTGTCCTGAGCTGTGTTTGGGTTTGTGAAAGGATGCATATCCCTCTGTAGTCCCTGTGCTTAGAATTTCTGTTAAGGATAGCAAAAATATGTCTTTGAACCTTTCTTCATTCTGACATAAAACCCTTGTACTGATAAGCCCTTTTAACCATTAGTTAACATTCATGCCCTAAGTCACTTCAAAATCATATTGAATTAAGTTATGGCTGTAGCCTGCCTTACATTAATTGAAAAACAGCTATTCTTATGACAGTCATGAAAATGCTGTGGGGAAAAAGCACACTATGCTGTGTAAGCTGCCACTTTGCTTGACAACACTTCTTTCTGTGCCAGAGTGACGGAAGAACAGTGAGGGAGCACAGCAGGCACTGGACTAATAGAAACAAGCATTTCTGCTAGGTCTGTCATCTAGGGACCATAATGAACTCTAGCAATTGAAACATTAGTTTTGCAGCCTTAATCAAGTGCTGTGTGTTTTTCTTCCCTCTGTCTCCTCAGTGTAGAAGTTTACCAAACTGCTGTGCTGGTTCCTGGTTCCCTGTGCCCTGGTGTGCTCTGAGCCCTGAGCAGCTGCCTGCTGTTTGGAGCTGGCTGGTTGCCCTCCAACACCCTTCGGGTGTGCAGATTTCTTACCTGACATTCTTTCAACATTGTCTTGTTGCCTGGTTGCCTTGGATTTCCTCACAGCTTCAACCTGCTCTCTGTTTCTAGCTGTGTAAGAGTTCATTCTTTAAACCTGCAAAATTTGCACAGGATTAAAAAAAAAGTTCAATTTTTGTTTCTGCAGATGCAAACAATAAAGTTTGCAAAGTCTCTGCTGTAGCGTTTTGTTTTTCTTAATTCTTTTTTCTGCTCTGAGGTTGAGCCCTCATGAGGGACCTGGGTAGGAACCTACTCCCCAGAAGTTCATGTCCCATCTCTAGAATGGTGGAGACTTTCTAGTTCAAGTCACCTTCCCTGACTTTGACTCTGCTGCCCCAACATTTCCTTTTTTCAAGAGAACACCTCACCCTCTCCTGGGCTGTTTACCTTGCACCTGTCTAGATCTTTCTGCACCAGCAGATTTTATATTGCAGTTCAGATCTTCTTCTTTAAGCCATTTTCTCCCCATGAAGGTAGTAGTAGTAATTCTTCACAGACTCCTTAGTCTGTCAAGCATTAAACTATTCCACTGGTATAATCATGATTGGAATAGTTTTAATTTAGTAACTCTCACTGCCATTTCCCTGGTGGAAAACTGAGTTCTGGTATACCAAAGATGTGTATACCACAGACACATGTGCCATGAAATAGTAGTCTCAGCAACATCATTTTCAAAATACTAATCAGAATATAAATTACATTCGTAGACATTTTTATAGCTGTCAGAAAGCCTGCAAATGGTATCTGTGTAAAGATCACACTTTTTGATGCAGCTTCACCTAGAATATTGTTACCCTGTAGAGATTAGTGTGATGTCAACAAGATAGGAAATGAGAATTTATAATCTTTTTTTCCACGTGAATTTTAGGGGTGATCTTTCGTATATGAAGTAGAATTATGTGTGTGCTGTGACCAAATTTTAAGTATGCACTGAACTCCATGCTCTTTGACAAACACTGTTTATTGATAACTCTGACTGGTCAAGACCTCAGTTTGTGCTTCTCTAAAAGCTAGATTACCCCACCCTTACAGAGAGCAGCATATGCACAAATAAGTCTTGAACATATTGCATATTTTCTCAACCATGTCACCCAATCAGCAGAAATGGTCTCTTAAAGCTTGTGTAAAATTAGAATGGGATTCAAGCCTATCTAGGGAAATCTATTTTTCAGATACCTTTGGGAATATGATTGAAGGAGTTGTGTAAATTTTTCCACTGTTTTCATTGTGTTAAGAACAATGGAGTTACACAAACAAGGAGGCCAGAGATGGTGGAAAGGCTGTTCAGGCAGTCAGGCCAAAGGCAAGGCCAGTAAAAGTCGTTCTCTTTGGCAATGACCTGTTGTGGGGACTCACAGAGGAAGGGCTGGCTGTCTGACTTTACAGTCTTTTTTTGGCCTCTAATATATCAGTTGCCTTTTGGTGGGACCATGAGCATCTGCCGGAGTCGTGGATGGACTGTTCAGAGATCAGTAGTCCAAAAGCCAGGTGACTTAAAGATTTCTTGCCATGGGTATGGTAAGCAAAAAACTGGGTTGGAATTACCAAGGAATAGACTATGAAGACCCAAAAGTTAGTTGATCTGCTGAGGTAAGCTTTAATGAGAGTATTCCCATACTGAAGTTCTGTATTTGAAACCAGATCATTATACTCTGTGTAGAACTTCAAGATTAAATATATCTATCAATTAAATATTTATTCTCTGCGTGTATTGAATCAGTTTTGCCTCAGCCAGAACCTCTACACCCAGAGCACTGCTATATAGCCCTGCTTTTTGCTGAGAGCTTTAACCTTTCTGGTTATAATCACTCCCAAACTGGAGGTGGAGAATCTGAGTGCAGGTATTCATTCAGCACTCCAGGCTCTGCTATATCAAAGGGTCAAAGGAAAATATGAACAGAGATCAAATACTTTAACACTGAAGCAGATACCTAAAGGGTCCTTAGCCCTGCCTAAGAAGGGATTGTTTATCCAAGTCCCAGATGTGTTTGCCATGCAGCTGTTATATGCAAGTTATTTGGAAGATCTGAGGACTAGGATCATGTCTGTAGACTGAAAATTGATGTCATCAGTAATTTTCTTGATCATCTGCGTATGAGAGGGGGAAAGAAAGATGATGTTGTGTAGGGCTGTGAAAATATTAAAATTAATAAATAACTCTTTAACTGGGCTGTAAGTGCATTTTTACAGGAGAAAATAGTGAGCTCTTAGGGAAACATTATACTAAAGTTGGAGTGGAGGGAGGGGGTTTAGTTTGTGTAAAAACTCCTATGATATTGAAGTGTTTGAGGAAAAGTTTGAAGGATTGAAGTCAGGCTTGGAAATGGTACTATTGAAAACTGCATGATTTGTAGCAGGGCTCCAGAAATCCAGTTCATGCTCTAATTTTGTGTTTAATATTTAATGAGGAACGAACAGAATTTTCAGGAAATCAGTTTTTCTAATTCTCCTACTTGTTTGCCTGTCAGGTTTTGAACTTGGCTTTGCGATGGCGAGTCCCAATGCCCTGGTGTGCTGGGAAGCCCAGTTTGGGGACTTTCACAACACGGCTCAGTGCATAATAGACCAGTTCATCAGCTCGGGCCAGACCAAGTGGGTTCGGCACAACGGGATCGTGCTGCTCCTGCCACACGGCATGGAAGGAATGGTGAGCGCTGCGGGCTGCACATGCAGGAGGGGAGTGCTGGCTGCAGTGCCTGCTCTGCAGCTGGAAAAGCCAAAGGTGTTTTGGGGACCCAGGGGTGATAGGAACCCAGGGGAGGAAGGCACTGTTAAGCATGTGGGGTTGCCTCAGTGTTACAGAGAAGAATGTAGATAGATTGACTGAAAACCAAAAAACTCTAAGAAATATTTCTCAGCTCTTAGCTTTGTGTCCTTCTTAGTGGCATCTACCACTTCCCCCCATTTTTTTCCTTTTTTTTCCTCTTTTCCTAAGACAGTGCCTTCCTTCCCTAGAAAGCTGCATTCTCAGTGTACAATAAGACAGAAATCATGTCTAAGAGCGCTTGCTTGGTTTTATTTTGCGTAAAGTATGTCTGTGTAAACTCTGCACTAAATTCTATTGCCATGAAATGATATAAAACAACTTTAAATAAAAAATCATTGACCTTGGTTAATTTTGATGTAATAAGAAATCTCCCTCTTTCTGGAAAGGAAAATGTTTCTACTAGCTGTTCACCATCTTTTCTTTGGTGGCTAGTAGGAGGAACTAGACCGTGTCTTAGAAGGAGAGGGCATGGGCACACCCTACGTGTTAAGTTACATGAAGTTTATATCAGCAGTGTAATTGTTCTTCAAATATTTTTAATTATTTTAAGATTACATGAACATCATGTAAGGCAAGGTTAATTTTCTCCTTTTCAAATGCATTAACCTTCATGAATTGTTGCATGTATGTTCCTAGTTTTCTATTTAAAAAAGCATAGTATGTGCCACAGTGGCAATCTCCATCTGTATAAATGCTTTAGACCTTTTCACCGCAAACGGTGTCAGTTCTATTCTCACAAACAATTTAGTTTATTTCCATTCAATTATGATCCTGTCCTGATACACTGGGGTGCATTCATATCTTATGAATGGCTTTCCATATCCATTGTGCATAAATAAAGGGTCTGATGCTGTTCACAAGGGTTTTGATAAATTAATTTTTTTAACTGTATCCTGAGGGAACAGCCTGAATGAGCCCTCAGCAGGAGGTGTGGTCCTCTGCAGGGAAGCACTCAGCTTAAGGGGCTGGTTCTCTGCTGCTTACAATACTTTTAATCTTTCTTTTCCCATAGCCACTTGGCAGCAAAGATTTGCACAGGTCTTCTGAAACATGCTTATTTTGCTACTAGTGTCAGCTGCTTTTGGAATATTTAAGAATCCCACCAGGCTGTTGAAATCTTTTATCTTCCCAGAGGACCTTTTCATTACAGGAGGACCAGTCTTTCTATAACTACAGTGTTGGGGACAAGATGATTTGGGGAAGGATTCTTAATGGGATATGGATCCCTTCACCTCTAGGTCATGCATTCACAGGAAAGTTGGCTGTGATTGAAAGACTCTGCATCCTAATGGCTCCTTGGGGACTCATCTGAAACTAGCAAATGGATTCAGTATAGGTCTCACTGGATAGGTGGTCACAGTAGAAATAAACCCTACCCCATCCCACACAGCAGTTGCTGGCAGTCTGATTGGTGGTGTCAGCACAGGAACTGAAGATGGATGTGAACATTGAGGCTCTGGACTGAGGTTGTTCCTGGGGCAGTGTGTGAGTGATGGGGAAGCCTCACCTGCCTGTCCTGTAATTGTTTGCTGGTAACATCTCTGTTCCCAGTGTGCTTGTGGAGCCCTGGGTTTGTGCTCTGTGTGCCATGCTTAGTGCAGGATTTGATTTACAGCAAACAGATGTGAACAGCAGAGGTGCTACAATAAACTGGGCTGCTACTGTGCACATAGTTTTGTGCAGCTTTGCACCTTGTTCTCAAATCCTTACCAGTCTGTGACCAGATTGGCACCTCAAAAGTGGAGGCATCATTCAAAGGAAAAGTGATACAAGGCACAGTTCTAGGCTGTTTTGTTGCACCTTTGTTGCTGACAGAATGGTTTTTTTCCTTTGAATTCCCTTAGTCCACGAAGTAGACTGACTCATAATTCATAGAATGTTTTTTGTTGGAAAGGACTGTAAAAACCATCTAGTTCAAACCCACTCACCATGACAGGGCAGCTTTCAGTAGACCAGGGGCTGCTCAAAGCCCCATCCAAGCTGGCCTTGAGCTTCCAGGGACAGGACATCTAAACTGCTCTGAGCAACCTGTGCCCGTGCCTCACCACCCTCACAGCAAGGATTTTCTTCCTTATATGAAATTTATGCTTGCTCTCTTGCAGCCTAAAGCCATGACCCCTTGTCATATTGCTACCTGACTTTGTAAAAAGTCACTGCAGCTTTCTTGCAGGTCCCCTTTAGGTACTGGAAGGTGCTGTGAAATATTTCCCTGGAACCATCTCTTCCCCAGGCTGAACCATCCTGACTCTCTCAGCTTGTCTTCATAGGAAAGGTGCTCCAGTCCTCTGATCATCTTTATGTCCCTCCTATGGATCTGGAATCCTGCACTTGGAATTAGGAAGGATGATGTGTTCAGTCAAGGTGAACTGACTACTAGTTGTCAGAATAATGGCTGATTTTGGAGATCATGTATTAGGATTTCAACAGAGGAAGTTATGATGAGAGATAGCCATATAAAGAAAAAAGTCTCTTTATGAACATGATTAGCTTTAGAGACATGGAGACAATGGAGAGGTGTAATAGTTTGTATTTGGGTTAAAATATTTTATAGTGTGTGAAATGAAAGTCCTTCCTAAGGTACCTGTCACTTGAACAAGCCAAGGCTGTCAGCAATAGCAATACATATAAAAGCACATTGCATTCTCACACTCCTCACAGCTTTCTCTGATCCTTTATAAACAGGGACATGAAAAGGATAAGTAACAGATTCTGCTACATTCCTTATTCCTGATAATTTCTGTGGCCAGCATGCACATTTTGCTAATGTAAAATGGAGAGCTAACAGCATTTCTGCAATTCAAGTAATTGCTGTGGGTACTGCTAGTGAGACAGTGGATGGGAGTGTTCAGTAATGACAGAACATAAAATATCTCCTGAGGAGGCAGAAATTAATCGTAGGTTAGTCTGGCAGATAATGTGTGTGTGTATTTTGATCCATTTTAGCTGAAGCATTCATCTGGATATTTGGTCCTGGTCGAACGGTGAACAATAGTAGGAGAGATCCTGTGCCTGCTTTTGTTGCTAATAAAGCAAAGTAGTCAGCAGTTAACTTTGTGGTTACTCCTGTTCAGCATGCATGAAGTGTGAGTCAGTGCAGTACTCTGAGGCACCTCGTGTTTCTCTTCTTGACATTCCTCGTGCTCCTGTTTGCTGTGCATTAGTGAGGTCATTGTTTTGCCCACATGGACCCACTGCCTTTCCACTGGTCTTCATTGTGCAGCTAGACTGAGGGTAGAAATCTCTTGCACCTGGTAGAAACGTTGGAAATATATGTGAAACCCAACCTCCTATGAAAACAGAAGATGAGGAATTCCTGTCCTGTGGTGTGTCCTCTGTCTCAGTGCTGCTGTTGATGCCCTTGGCTGGGGGACAGGTGTGCAGTGGGGACAGGAGGCACTAATGCAGTGAGTGATCTAGACTGATGTCTAATTGCTCATTTGGCTCTTTAACATAGTTTTAAATTATACCTTTACCAGGGTCCAGAGCATTCATCAGCCAGGCCTGAGAGGTTTCTGCAGATGAGCAATGATGATTCTGATGCCTATCCAGTAAGTAGTTTTGTACTTTTCTTTTCACATCCCAGAGATTTTTTGCTAGTAGTATCCTTTTAGCCAGGCATAGCAGGTTAAGATTTAGCTTCAAGTCTTGGCGTAACATCAACTTGATCCCAGTAAAAGTAATGCAGCATTGCTGCTCATTGCAAAGCTGAGGTCACATACAATTAATCTCTGGCAGCATGATCTTTTAATGGCTATTCCTCAGGGCCACTGATCCGGCTTGTTTATGTTGCTGTGTGTACTGCAAATAGATGTCTCTAGCCAATTTCTAAAGGAGGTCAAGTGAGCCTACCCTGGTTCTTTGCAGTGGAGCTAAATTGTACTGCTAGGAGCACAAAAATAAGCAACTTCTAATTTTGATTGGGCTAAGGCTTTCATAGATTGGTAATTCACTTCTACAGATAAAGTACATACCTCTGCAGGATGGGAAGGAGAGTGAAAGCTAACTGTATACTCAAAAATTGAATTATAGTTTGACATTCTTTCAAAGCAGTTCTATTTTGTTTCTTCCATCTGCTGATATCCTAGTCCTCCTCAGTCTTCCTGGACTTCCCATCTTTTCTGAATTAATGGAAACTTTTTGTGTTTATTTGCATAAATTTTTAGGAACAAGTAGAAACAGAAAGGAATGATTTGTAGGGATGCTTCCCTAGCTAATAAAAAAATCTCAACTGAGAGCTGCTAAATAAATTTTTTGAGGAAGGGAGTTGCTGAGAGTCAGAAATAGAAGGATGTCATTCAAGCTTTTTTTTTTTTTTCTAATCTTTTAGACATTTTCCTAAAGCCTTTAATGTTTCTCTCAGGAATTCACTGAGCAGTTTGAAGTTTCCCAGCTGTATGAATGCAACTGGATTGTGGTGAATTGTTCAACTCCAGCCAATTACTTTCATGTCCTCCGAAGGCAGATCTTGCTGCCATTCAGAAAGCCGGTAAGGTTACCTTAATGGACTTGATTATTCCAGGTAAATTAGCCCTCAAACAAGGGGTGGCCTTTGCATATGGCACACTGCTAAAAAGAATAAGGATTGCTGCTGAAAAACCTTAACTGAACACAGGCTGAAGTTGCCAGTTTGATGGAAAGAAGCACAGCTCTGATTTCCTGTAGCTCTAAAACTTGATTTTGAGCTTTGCTTCCATCTGGCTGTGCAGATCTTCAGATGAGCTTGTCGGGGTATTAGTGATGTAACTAACAGATTGCAGGACTATCATCTGCATGTCTAATTGCTGGAACTTCAAAGACCCAAGATACAACTGTTGAATGTTTTACTGGTTCATAGCTTGTGATTTGAGTTTGTTGTCAAAAAGCAGCATAATCAGTGAGTTTTGAGAACCTGAAAAAGGAGTAGGCTACCTAAATCTTCTGAATAATTTTGAAACTTTCATGGCTTACAAAACAGGAAAAAATAACTTACTGTTTTTGCTATTCATATTAATTTATTGTATATCATATTCAGTTTGTGGGTTTTGTGTGCACGGTGTTACAAATGTTGCATGTGTAATGGAGATAAAGCAGCTCCTGAAGGTTGGAAAAATTTCTGTCTTACAGCTGATTGTTTTGACACCCAAGTCACTGCTGAGGCATCCAGAAGCTAAATCCAGTTTTGATGAAATGGTGTCTGGTAAGTCACCTCAAAGTATTGTGGGGAAATAATTAGCTATACCAAGTTGCATGTCTGACTGAAGAACAGAACCTGCTCTGCAGAGTTTGTCTTTTCTTTTGGCATAATTTCTATGGAGCTGTCATAGTGAGATCTAGCAGGGATTTTCGCTGAAAAATTTTCTTTCACTTATAGATTCTTAATTTTAACAGGTTTATCTTGTATCCAGCCATTAATCTTAATGGAAAGTGCATTCCCATCTCTGCAGGGAGTTTCCCCTCAAGAGGCTACTATGTCCCTCTGCTCTTTTTCTCTTCATATAAAAATTTAGTTGTTCTTTGTACTGCCCATGCCTCCTGACCTCAAGTCTGTGGGATAGGTTGTAATTGCAGTGGGCCCATTTGGAAGAATAATGTGCCCAGTTCTTGTTACAGTGTTCGGTTTGGGGCTGCTGTGTCACACCAGTGATCTAAAGTGAGATCAGTGACTTCAGAGCTGTTGTTGGCATGCCATCAGCACCAAGAGATACACAGTGGCTGCAGGGGGAATACTAAACACTGCAGTGGTTTTGTCCTGCCTTGCACCGTGTTGGAGTGGCATCAGGAAATGCAGTGACCTGTAATGAGTGAGGGATTAAAGTGATTGTTCAGAGTGAGAATGTGGGCATGGGTGTGCCACTCTATCTCCAGTTCCAGTGCGGGTCTTGAATACTGTCAGAAGAGAGGAACTGCTCAGTTTTTAAAAAGCAATTTATGCTGTATAATTGTGCATAAATATTGTATTATATTATTTTTTAAGTGTGGAAAATCTGGTTCTCAAGCAAAGACATTTGCTGTTTTTATTACTGTTTAAAAGCTTTGTAGAATGGGTCAGATTACAAATTTTGTAGGCTTTGTGATATCATTTTGTCTTGGGGGAGTCCCCTCTACTTCAGGCTAACCTCAATTGGGACCTAACTCCAAATTAACCTTGCTGCCCCCTCCCCCTTCAAAAACCCCGCCCCTGCCACTCCACAGTCTGCACCTCCTGCTCCTCCCTGAACCCTGCCTGCAGCCTCTCCTCAAACCCCCCACCAGCCCCTTCTCCAAACCCCCCACCAGCCCCTTCTCCAAACCCCCGCCAGCCCCTTCTCCAAACCCACCGCCAGCCCCTTCTCCAAACCCACCCCCAGCCCCTTCTCCAAACCACCCCTAACCCCTCCCCTAACCCCAAGTACAGCCCAAGGTGACACCGTCAGGGTTACACCATCAGGGTGGGGATTGCACCATCAGGGTTATGTGGTCATGGTTATGCTTATGCCGTTGGGATTAGAGTTAGGGTTAGGGTTGAATTTTGGCATACCTCCTTGTTTCTGCTGAAGTGGACAGCAGCTAGTAAAGTGTTTCTGACTCTCAGCTAATGCTTTTTGCTCCGCTTTTAATAGAAAGCTGAAAGACTGACTCCAGCTGACCCAATGAAGCACAGATTCAGTCTTTTTTAATGATGAATTCTGCTGCTCAGTGGGACAGGATAATTCTGACATAAATCAGTCCTTCTTTGATATGTTTGTGCTGTTGCTTTTCTTCCCCAAAGATAAATGGTTCAAACAGGAGCTTATTCTCCTGGTGTTGATTCAGAATGGGAGGTCGAGCTGCTATCTGCTACCCTGCAGTTGTTTAATGTGGAAATAGTTCTACTCAATCATATATGAGAGCAAAGAAAAGGATCTTTTAGACCATCAAGTCCCTCTTCCAGTTTCAGGTATCCCAAGCAAATTGTACTCCTGGGAGGTGGTAGCAGTGAAGATATGCATCTGAAATTGTACTTGTACATTAGCATTTATACATATGCCTCAGCTATGTGCTAATTCTTGCTTTGGCTATTGCTGTTTTAGCTCTCAAACAAGTTTAAATCAAATACACAGCAGTAGTGTGTGTGCTTGGATAAATATTTCTGCAATTGCTAGATTTAGTTGCATTACAGATACGTGTTTTGTGAAATTTGTAAAGCTGTATTAATGTTACACGGTTGAGATAATCTTGGAAAGAAGAAAGAGTATTTCAGGTGATTCTCTGAAAAAAACCCCAATCTGGAAGCAAAGTTGAGCTGTCCAATCAATTTAAAAGTAAAGATGTAATACACAACACAAAGCTGAAAAACAGTCTGCTGTTGATATGATTCTGTCTATTAAGTGTGGTGAAAGACTGGATTCTTGACAATCTTCTAACTTCTTGAAATGGAACTGCTGAAAGTCACTTTAGCCAAGTTATCAGTCTGGAAAGTAGGACCAGAGAGGCAGGAGAGCCCTTTGATCACTGCAACCTGCTGCTTGCTCAGTAAAGGACTAAAGGACTAAAGGACTGTTTCTTGGGCTGCTTTATTGAAATGTCAGCTCTACTGAGAGCACTTTTTCTAATTTGTGCTCCAACTAGGTACCACTTTCCAACGGGTGATTCCTGAGAGTGGGCTGGCAGCTCAGGCACCGCATGAGGTCAAGCGAGTGATTTTCTGCACAGGAAAAGTCTACTATGACCTTGTGAAAGAGAGAAAGAACCAAGACCTGGAGAAACAAGTAGCTATAACCAGACTTGAACAGGTGAGCTCCCTGATCTTCAGAAGACAGGGTCATGGAGGTTCCTGTGCTTTTAAATAGACACCCCTCCTAGAATGGATGGGGACAGCATTTTTCTGGCACTTAGCGTCTTACAAGACATATTCTAATCCTTTGTGGCCATGTGGAGAAGGAACTCATCAATAACATACTGGACAATGAGATCAAGAAGGCTTGATGAATTTTCCAGAACAACATAACAAAGTGAAGATTACAATATGATGGCACCTTAAATTTGTATATGTAGTCTGCTAGGTTTAAATGTTGTGACTGATACAGTTTGAAGGTATACTGTCTTTCACTGATTAAGAACATACCACAGCTACTTCACTAAAAAAGCTGTAGGAGTGCAGGTGATCTGGACTACGACTTACTTCTATTCATACTACTGCAGCTATAAAATACTTGTGTGTTCATTTCTGAGCATTAAATCAATTAGAGAAACATGAGTCACTCTCCATGGAAAAGTAATGACTCACCATGGGCTAATACCACATAAGAGACAGCCTTGACAATTATTACCCTCTTTTTCCAGATCTCACCATTCCCCTTTGACTTGCTTAAAGAAGAACTTGATAAGTATCCAGCTGCTGATCTAGTCTGGTGTCAGGAGGAGCACAAAAACAGTGGATATTATGATTATGTCAGACCTCGTTTCCGCACTATTGTGAACCGCACTCGACCCATCTGGTATGAGACTTTAAACAATTGCTCTGTCTCTTCAGCTGATTTGTTTGCTTTTAAATTTGGTTTGGGTTGTTTTCAGGTATTCATGGGTAAGTCAGGTTCTTCACAAATCAAAACCTCTGAGTCTGGGTTCTTGGGTGAAGGAGGGAAAAATCTAGACTACTGTTTCTCAGATACAAGATGCACATATTGCTCCTCCTTGTAGATCTGCAAGAAACTCAGTAGCAACTAGGTCTGTATTTATTGCTACTTAGCACAGCACTTAGCTCTCTTCTGTCTAAGATTCTGTCATTTTAAGAATTTCATTCCAGATGTTAGGTTTCTGCAGGAAACAGCTGTTCTAGGAGCTCAGTTCATTCACCTTTGCATTTATTTTAGATGATTGACTCTCAGATCTGCCCGCGCAGCTGTCAAAGGAGTCTTCATTGCCAAAAGCAAGTTATCTAATTATGAGACAGTGTACCTGGTTGCCTTGAGAGGGATGGGTCAAAGGCACAGCTTAACAATGATGGGAGGGGGGAAAGAGGGAAGCTGACCAAAAAGTATAACTTGGTACAACTTAGATTGATTTTTATCTAAGAAAGATTGGTGACTAAATATCCATATCTGCCAAGCTGATTTGAATGCATTAAACCAGCATATTCTCATGCTTGTTATTGTCAAAATAGTGTCTCTTCTCACCTCATTTGTCTGCCCAATTCTTTTTGTCATGAAGGTATGTTGGCCGAGAGCCTGCTGCTGCAGCTGCCACAGGCAACAAGAACATGCATCTGGTGTCACTCAGAAGGTTCTTGGATACAGCTTTCAACCTGGAGGCCTTTGAGGGAAAGACATTCTAACTGCAGGGCTCTGACCTGTCTCTGACTGGTAGTCTCTCAAAACTCTGCATCCAAAAGGAAAATGGGGAGAATACTGGAAATGATGTATTTTTGCTTTACTAAATAAAAGGATCCAGCAGCTGACTTCATTACTCTGTACCTTGCTCCCCAGTTTATAAGAAAAAAGCAATTCCAGCTGACCTTCCACCATTTTTTGTCACTTACCTGTTTAAATTGGGACCTCTGACACAAGAAGCTTCTCCTATCCCAGGATGCAATGTGTGGCTTGGTGAGGCTCATACCTCAGTCAGTGGGCACTGTCTAATTACTGTAAGTAAGTAGAGCAGGCCTGGACAGCACCATAGTTATGCACACAAGAGGCATTACCACAAGGAAAAGAAATTACTTATTTCTGTCTATATATCAGAGAAGAGTAATAAAATTGAAAAGCAGAGTTGGTAGAGAAATGTACCAGCTGTGTTTGTTGGAAGGAGATAGTGAGGTAACCTGGAGATGTGAGGAGGAGGCTGGAAATAGGGAGTCACATAGCAAAGTTTTTCAACTAGGGGATAACAGTAAGTAGTGTGAACCACTTAGATATGAGGTCAAGAAGGGCAGAAGTAAAAGGGACCAAGAAAAGGTTGTTTGGGGATACTTGAAGAGGGAAGAAGTGTATATGAGATCACAGCTGACAGAGCAGTAGATGATCACCAGGAGAATTCAGCATCAAATGATTTCAAAAGTAAGAGGTGCTCCTGCTCCCTGGGCTGCCTGCTTTGATGCTGTGTGGTATTAGGGAACTGTGGGGTCCTGTAAACATCCTTGTTTTGGATGAACAGTCTTTCCCTCACCACACTACTAAGATCTGCTTTTCTTTGACCATTGCAAGATTGTGTTTGGATGATATATCTCTGTTTTTGCAACAAGTGGCAGGTTTTCTGCTTTGTCCAGTCCCTACATCACATCACCTTGCGGATACTAATTCAGCTCTGAAGTGGCTATTCTGATATACTCACCCTTTTTTTAGAGGAAGATGGGCAAGCAACAGCTGCTGATTTACCAAAGGCACATGCTGTGGTTTTGCACAAGTAGTAATTGATTTTTTTGGTCCCTTACGTTTATCTGTCAATTAGGATCTCAATTGCCATGCACTTTCAGTATGGACATAAAAGTGAACCACCTCCAGATCTGCTCTGTGTCAGGGCCATGATGTACAGCAAGTATTGGAGGGGAGAGAGCAGCAGGGGCTGTTTCTCTTGCTGGGAAGTAGTGCTTGGTTTCTGGGGAGGCAATGCATGGCGGGGTGGTCTGAGAACCATTGCTTGTGCTTCCTCCACAGTGCTAGAAGGCAGGTGAGCCCAGCTTTCCTCTCCCCTCTTGACATAAGAACTAGTATTGCCAGAAGCCCTGTTCCCTTGCCTCAGGAGAAGTTGGCTCTGAGTGGACCTTGTGCCTGCAGGTTTCTGCAGCACTAACCTATGCGGTGGCAGGAGACCTTTTGCCCTCTTTGTGCTGGCTGGCAGAGGGAATGGTGAGGTGAGCAGTGTCAGTGAGGTGCAGAGGGATGGCCATGCCTGTGCTGGGGCAGGGAGCTGGAAGCAGCTGCACAAAGGCCCTGTGCCCCAGCAGTGCCCTGAGGGTCAAGCTGGATGTCCTGAGCAGCCACCTGGAGACGAGGTAACAAGCGACTGGGAAACACAGAGATGAGGCCTCACCCCATCTGCACTCCCCTGTCCTGAGCATGCTCCTTAGACATGCTTTTGCTCTGGGAGTATGTTTTATCCTGCTGCTGCTGTATGGACTGTGACATAACAAACCATGACAGTTTGTGTCTGATTCAAGGAGTTGGGTGATGCTCTAAAGCTTCTTGTCTCATCAAAATAAAAAGCTGCAATTAAAAACTTTAGCTGTAATCAGGTTCTACACACCCAGGCAGGTTTCCAAAAAGGCTTGTGTGCCTTTTATTGTCCTTTTATTTGGCTTGGATATACCATGATGGTGAAGAAACAGTCCTTCTGTCAGAGCACAGAATCGATGTGGTAAGGTGCTTACAGTGGCATCCAGAACTGAACTTAGTCTAGTGTTTGTGAAACTGTAGCATCCGTTTAAATCAGCCCAGGTTGCCCTGGGCTTTTTCTCTCATTGAAGTATTTAAGCTAATTCAGTCTTTGAAAACCTAATGAACTTGGAAAGTACTGGAACTGACAGCTACAAATATTGTCTCCTATCCCTTTCTGTAGCTCAAAACATTAAGGTGATAGACAGCAACCATCACCCTAAGTATTTTAATGCTTTTATAAATGCTTGTTTCTGTTTCAAGAATTGAGTGCAGCTAAATATTGCTGGCTCTGTTTATTGTATTCTCAGTTTGCATAAGGCAGTCAGTGCTGCATGAAATGTGATAAATGCACTTTTGCCACAATATATGCAGAGGTAGAAAACAGAGGTAGAAAACAAAATTAACTTAGAACTATAAATGGTAAATTACAGATTTTCTCTCTCACTGTGTATCATAGATTGTGGCATAATAGTTGAATAAAAATTCCATCAAAGATGTAAAAAACCCAATAAAATAAAAGTACATAAGAAGAAAATTCTTTTATGGCTGATCTTTTTGACAGTTTCTCCTTTGTGTGGGGACATTAACATCATATTTGTAAGAGTGCTAGGACAGCTCATTTTTGTTTTCTGTTTCCTCAATGGTGGCTTATTTGAATATAGAAGCAGTGAGGTAGACAGCATTTGGACTAGCAAAAGATAATTATTCAAAACCATTGAGTCAAAACTGACAATAACATTGAGGTTATGTTAGAACATTTTGTTTTATTATTTGCTGATTTTTTGAAATAACACATTAATGCATTTTTATTTCAAGGAAAGTTTTTAAAATACTGGAACTACACTGGAATTAACATCTCCAATTTCTAAACATTGTAAATCATTTCTCTAAACATGTTGTGTCTTCAGCTTTGAGATGGTAAATGATTAAATGATTCATCTTTGTTTGACAAGGACTGAAGTATTATGTAGACCTCTTGTGAAAAAAGTTGGCACTGAAATTCAAATGACAGCTTTGCAATTTGGAAGAAACAGTAAATGTGAGAGTTGCCTTCATCTACTTGGGGAAACACCATGCTGTGCATGCCTGCAGCAGCAAGACTTGCTAAGACCATCAGCTTCTGTCACCGTTCTTCATTCCTGACAGCAGGAGTGTGCTTGATGGAAACCTTTCCCCTGCCCATGGTACAGTCAGAGTCTGTGCTAGAGCAGGGGAGTAACCTGTTCTCCAGAAAAGAAACCATTCTGGTTGTTCCAGGAGGTAAAAATTAATGTGTGAGGCTATACAAAACCCAGGAATGTGTGTGCATTGTTTAAAATGTGAAATAGAGGAACACTCAATACTCACATAAAGCCAGAATGGCTGTAAAAGCAGATAAAATAGATTTTTAAAGTTAATGAGTCTGGTCAAAGAGGGAAGAAAAGAGTCCAATGTTGTCTTTTATATCAGTTCAGTGAGTTCAGAATGTTTTGATTTTCCAAGCAGCTCCTCAGCTTGGTGCTGAGCTCTGGGATGTGATGAGGGCCCAGGGCCCCTGCCAGACTAACGAGCATCCCAACACAGGTGGGGATAATTAGCTATGGCTGGTGGGGCTGGCCTGTGTGCTGTGGGGGTTAAAGCCCAGGTTGTGGTCACAGCTGGCCCATCTCTCTAATTTGCTGTCCTCCCCTAAATAGCTCAAGCACTTGACCTTGTGTTCCCGGGATGGAGGGCTGTGGCTGTGCCCCGTAGAGGGCCTCGTGAGGCACGGCCGCTGTAGGAAGGAGTTATAGTTCCAGGGTGGGGAAGAGGCTGAGGATGGCTGCTGGGAAAGGCTCCCAGACGCTTGGACTTTGCATGGGCAGGTAAGAGACTGGGACCGGGGTGGGGATGCCTTGTGCTGCCCCTGGGGTGAAGGGGCCTGTTCCTGGAGTTATTGTCAGCGCTGCTGAGGACTGTCGGGCTAGAGTGAAGTACACGGCGTGGCTGTGAGTTTCTGAGGAGAGCTGCTGGCAAAAGCTGCTGGGGCTGTAAAATGCTGCCACTTGCACTTTGAGTGCAGTCAGGCTGGTTTGGGAAAATAAAGGGACTTGTTAGTGGTAAAGAAATGCATTTTGTTATTTTTGAAAAAAACCCCTCCAACAAACCGAACACTTAAAAAAATTAATCCTCCTTTCTTGGGGAGAGGTATAGAATAACCTGGATTTTTCCAGGCTGCAGCCATCACCCCCAGGTGAGAGCTGCTGGGGTGGACAGACACTGAACGCTCTCTCTTTCTGTGTCCTGTGGATAGAATTGCAGGTCTTGGCAGTTTTGTCAGTACCTGCCTTACAACCTTTCTGTGCTGATGGAAACACATCATTTTGGGCACAAAAAAATTCTTGCAGATATGGTTAATTTTGTGTAGCTCTTTCTGCCCTTGTTTTTCAGTAGTAAAGGTTAGTGAGTAGAGTAACTACAATATGACATTCACGATTCCTGTTAGGTCTGATAAAAAAATTTAGTGAGCTTTTTTTTCTTTGTTTTGGCCATTGAGTATTTCTGCAAAGTTCAATTGAGTAGCAATAGAAGTCTTGATTTCATAGATTCTACTGATTAAAAAGATAATTGGAAATTTTTCTTCATTTTTATGCAGAATGAGGATAGAGATTAAATGAGTACATTTTCTTAATCGGTGATGTAAGATACTAGGGAAGAGGATGCAGTCTAAAATAGAAATTCAACATACTTGCTGGAGGGAAACATGAATATTTTTCATTTTCTTATTCTTGCCTTTTGACATTGAAACCACTTCTGGTCTTAGATATGTCTTAACAGTTACTTCGGGTTTTTTTAATGCTGTTATTTAAAATGTCACATATTATCCAAAAGGAATAAAAGAATAAAATGAGTAATTATTCAGGAAAAATAATATTTTAGAGAACTATTAGCTTTGATTGAAAATGTTTCACCGAGTTCCTCAAAGTTTTCAATTATTAATAAGTGCACCAGGCAGTTCCTTTGTGATATTTAAGTGATTCAGTCATTAATGGCAAATGGAAATCTAATTTGTTTAGAGGGGAAAGCTGTTGTAGTCATCACTAAAGATGCTGTGTGAAACCCTGAATTATAATTTCAGAATTCTTTACTTCCTGTTCAATAGCCCATAAATTCACTGATACTCTTATAAAAAGAGCACATAGACACTTTCTGCCCATGTCATACGCAGCCAATGTGAAATTCTCCTCCACTTCAGGAGAGGGTGCATTCAGCCTGCCACAAGAGGAGGGGGTCTGTGTGAAAGCTCAGCTTGGCTCTCCATTGTTTCCCTTCAGTGGGTATTAGATTATCCCTGTAATGGGTTTGTTCTAGTACCGGTTTAAGGGACTACATTCCACTTGGAATTCTGCTGCAGTGGAATAACAGCTGCCTGCATACAGACTTGCTTGAAGTGCAGCGATGTTTAGTGCTCTCACAGAATACCCCATGCAGCTGTGATGCTGCCTGGGCTGAAGGAAAAAGTGCAGATCCGTGCTCGAAGCTGCCTGAAAGCACAGCCCTGGCACCCTGTGTCTGGGGCTTGGCTGTGCCATAGAGGAGACCTGGCTCTCTCTGCTGGCCCAGCTGAGGTCAGTTCTGCAGGGATGGCCTGGGCAGCTCCACTGGGCTTCCCACTAAGCTCCCCTCTCTGGAGTGAGTCTGTTCCACAGGAGAGGCTGGGGAGTAGATGTGAGCAGCCACTGCCTGCTGGCCAAGACTTTGCAAGGGTAAAGTTAATTAGCAAAAGCCGGAAGACATATGCAGGAAAAGTATGTTTCATACACATTAAAGGAATGATTCTATTTCCCCAAATAGTGTACCTGCTGCTAGGGGTAAAATAAAGAGGATAAAATAAAATTGTCTAATACAGAACACGACAAAATGACCATACATAACTTCCCGTGATTAGAAATAAATGTTTAACAAACTGCTCCCAGTAGGCTTGTTAAAGATGAAATATTTATTACTATATGTTAATTACAGGGTTTAAGCAGTACTTAAGTAATTTAAAGGGATTGGCTTCATCTTGCTTTCAATAATTTTATGTGATTAAATCCTCCTTGATCAGTTCTTTGTTGTGTTACAGCAGTTTGCCCAAACATATCCTTAATTAGTCTGTGTTTGCAATGTTGGTTATTTTGTATAGGATGAATAGTGGGCAGTTTTCTTCGTGAGTTCCATGACTCAAGCAAAATCAAATTCCACCAACACTGATGTTTTTGCATGTGGACTGAAACACAATAACTTGTCAAGTCTAGAAAAGTCTTATTACTATGGTAAAGTATGTTACTCTCAGGATACTAGGCTCTGACACTACAAATCAGTTTTGAGGAAGTCCTTATATACTTTTTTAGGCTGCAGTATGAGACAAATACATATTTAGAATTTAAGTTTTCCTCTTTCCTCTGAACAGCATAAGGTGTCTGTAGATATTTTGCACCTTTACATCTTAAAATACTGTTTTGTGCCAACCCATTTTGCACAAAATTTCGTTAAGTAAAAGTTTTGGCTTATCCTGACTTCAAACTGGTGTTGGCAAGACTGTCATCTTAGAGTTGATGAAGAACTGAAGCTCTGTGTTGCTTAGGGACTCTTCATTGCAACGACCTACTGCCTATTCAGAAGGAAAGATAAACAGAAATAAAGCAACTTAATCTCCAGTGAATCTAAACGGTTCCTAGTTACACTCCTAGATAATTAACTTCTCCTGTGATGTGCTCATTTAATAGATACCTGGTCATATGTGACCATGTTTATTTAATGTGCTCTGCAATATTTATACCACAATACACCCCTCTCATTATAAACCAGACAGTCCTTAATTTATTTACACACACATATTCTGAAGCTTTTGCTTAGACAAAACTCTACAGGCTTCAGGAAAATATATCTGAATGTGCATGTCAGTTTATGACTGCTCATAAATAGCTTCTGAAGGGACTACGAGGAAAAAAAACCTAGTAAATTTCCTTCTTTTTAACATTACTGTTCTGATATTTATGTACATTAAAAAATTACGGACATGCTACATGAAGTGTGATTATTTTTGTTACTTCCATTTTTATTTCATTAGTCTTTTATCACAACCCTGGAGTCCCTCATTAGACTCATCAGTAAAATAACATTTGTCACAGTGAGCATAATATTGCACAGCTCAGAAGCTCAATAGATTTATGCAGATTTCAGCTTTGTGGTACCTGTCTCTGTAACAAAGCCCAAAGGGAAGGAGATCTGCATAGCCACATTCTGTTGCCCAGAATCAATTCCAAAGCCTCCAACAAAGACCACTTGCTTGTGATGTTTCTGGCTATACTTCATATGACCTCGGTGGGTCCCTCCTGGGCACATCTGCATATTCACCTATACGCAAGAAAATATTTATGTGCCTGAAAAGTGCCTGTGTGTTGGTGCAGAACAACCCTGTCTTTTCTTAAAGCTGCCTTGCTAAACTGATCAAAACTGAAAGCTATAGCAAGCAATCAATTTAAAATTAATTTTAAATTAGTGATGTCTCTTACTTGAAGGAGCTTATGCTGATGATTACTACTGTAATTTCCTTCCCATGCACCACTTCCATCTCCACAGAAGAGCTCCCAGACCTTTGCAGGTCTTTTTTTCTGCTTGATCAAACTGGTAGCTTATGAAAGTAGGTATATCTTGCAGCAATAACTGTACCACTTTTGCATTAGGCTTCTGAAAATCAGCTGGTTGGAAATTAAGTGCCTTCTGTCTTAATATGATAATGCATGGGATAAACACCTCCATGCCGCCCCTGGTAAGGGGAACTGTCCTTTTGCAGTGTACAGCTTGTGCAGCCACTGGGAGTGATGGCCAAGAGCTAAGTCCTCCTGTTTGCTGAGAATGAAGAGAGCCCAGCAGTGGTGTCTTGGATAATGCCAGTTTGCTCCTTTTTAACTGTGCTCCTTATGTGAGGAAGAAGCTTCATCTTTCCTAATATTGTTTCAAACCAAACACCAATGAAGTACCTAGATTAGCAGCATGGAGATGCTACAGTCTGTACTTCATAGAGACCTGAACTGCTTTGTGGAGGGGCCTCTCTCCAGCAGTCACAGAGATAGCCCAGGGCAAGGCAGCTCCTAAACTAAGGTACGCTGAAGTGCCTGGAACTAACTGAGCCAAAGCCAGTCTCTGGAGGTGTGTCCTGCAAGGGGGAGTGGACTGGGTGCCACACAACCATGCTGCCATGCAGCCCATGCTTGTTGCAGGTGTTGTGTGTTTTTCTTTTTTCAATTTTTAAAATGCTTTTAATTCGTTCCTTGATAGCTAATGAATTGTATATATTCTTCCCTCTCCTTTTGAAGAAATGACTGGAAAAATTGTCAGATTTTTTTGAGCGATTTGCAAAACCCAAGGAAACGCATATGATGGAGCTTAATTATGTTATAAGAGATTGTTACTGCGAAAGGCATAACTATTTTAGTTATATTGGGTTATTGTGCCATTAGTAGTGTTTGACTGCCAGCTGTGCAGCAGTGGGGCTCCAATCAACAGGAGTCTGTGAGCCTTTTCCATTGCAGAGTGCCAAGGATAGGAGGGAGAGAGGCTCTTAGTGCTACTGTTTTTTCAGTGATTAATAATACTTGAGATCCATTTCAGTGATCAGAAATGTGCCTTAATGAGACAATTAGTCAAACCATAAAAGCTGCACAGCAATTTAGTTGGTGTTACTACTGGAATAATTTGCTGCGGCTGCTTTCTTCTTCCTGATTTGACTTTATCACAATAGTCTGGCTGAAAGTTGCTGTAGAGAAGGCTTGGAGGCTAAATTCAGTTTTGAATGGCCATGATTGTCCACAGGGCAGATAATCCCCATAAAAATGGGGGGGAAAAGTGGATATTTCATGATACAAAAATTACATGCCTCTGTCCACATGGCTACTGTAGTGCCTTTCAATATCCAGCTGCTTGCTAGTGCTGTGGCAACAAACAGCAGATAGTGTTTGGGGGCAGGTATCAGACTGAAAGGGCTACTGCAAATTTGTGTTTTTCTTCCTTCTGTAACAAAAACACAGTAACTGAGCCTGAGTTCTTTATGTGGAGCTATGGGATCTCTTTTAGGTGAAGCTGATTTTTTGTCTCACTCTCACAGTTTGGTCATAATATTACTCTAAAGGAAAGTCAGAGTAGTTGTCCTCAACTCACGCTTGTCTCAAAAGCTTGTTGTTTCAAATCTGCAGCTCTGTTCCTCAAAGCTTGTTCGTATTTACTCCAGCTAAACATATTGATTTATTAAGGCCTAATATCTCCCTACAAAACTGCTGTTATTCTGACTTGGAGGTATGACAGAAATGTCCTCACAGTGATGTTAAAGAGGGCACCAATACAGCAAAATTAACCCACCCAACAAACAAAAAAGCCAAAAACAGTCTACCCCAAGACTAGTCATACTAGTGAGCTCATCTGCTTGCAGTGTTTCCAGTGATGTTCACAGCTTTCCATGCTCAAGAGATCTGGGGAGTTTATTCTGCTATTTTTGGGAGTAAATCCTGCCCAGAACTAGCATTATTTACACTAATTTAGTCTAATCAATTTGCATTTACCTAAGAGGCCAATAAACAATTTATGCACTGATGAATGCAGTAGGTGTGTTTGAGAAAGCACTGCCTCTGCTGAGAGCTGCACTGAAGCTGGTTTAAGGGCAGGACAACCTGCTCAGTGGTGGCAGGGAGGGTCAGGGTGACAGCCAGGTGTGAACAAACTCCCTCTGCCCAGGGCAGGTGCTGAAAACCCGATTTGCTGTCTGTGTGAATGATTCCTGCAAAAGTGCCCCTGGCCAGCTATGCCAAGCTTAATTGTATTGATCTTCCCAATCCAGTTCAGTCTGAATGTTCCCACTTTCTAATCTCATTATATCAGAGTGGTAGGAAGCAAAAGTGTTTCAGTCTTCTAGAGGGACAATACAATTCCTGCTTTGCTCAGCTTTAACTATGAGTACTGTTTTTCTTACTAAAGAATATTGGTTTAATGCCTCTGTCACCTCTAGGGAAGGGGACTGAATCTGGACATAGTGACAGTGTTATTTTGACCCACTTTTGTGTTGGATTGATGTTACTGTAAATGTGGTTTGCTGTCTCCCTGCAGATTTCAGCTGGTAGAAGATACTGAGTGACAGGTTTTCTTTGGGTTTTAGTTTTGTGCTGGGCAGCCTGCTCTCCTGCAGCCCTGCTGGAAACTGCAGCTTTGCTGCTTGCTGTTCCTGGGCCTCAGAAAATCCTTGTTTCTTGGCTCCACACCCTCTGTTAGTAAGCAAAGATTAACCACTTCCTTCTTTCATAACTAATTATGGGCCAACTGAATATTGCCCAGGGTACCAGCATTCTGGCATATGAGTGTTCTCAAACTGCTGAATTTACCAAAGTGTAAAATGCTTTTAAAGTAAAATTGAACTTGAATGTATGTTGTCAAATAAGGAGCAAAAAAGAAGTTTCATACTCTAGTTACTTTTAGGGTACATGGAATATCAGCTGTGATAACATCCAGTCACTTTTAGTCCTGTCCCTATGGCTATGCCAACTTCTTTCTCTCCACTTTTGGGCTCCCTAGTGATGCATGAATGTTCTCTGAGATATTTGTGGCCAAGAGAAGAGCAGAACTGTAAACTGGTCTAACAGTAAAAATAAGTATTATCAGCTATGAATGACTTTGAAAGTATCTTTGACATAGGAAACTTTATAAAGTTGAAAGAATGAAAGATATCCAGAGTTTCAGTCTTCTTTTAATTTAATTCAAATTATTTAAATGCCATACAAGTCAGTTCTACCCGAATTTGCAATATTCAGGGTAGCAACATACAACTGGTTCTGGAAAAGGTACTCTATTCTTACTTGGTTGACATGGGGGGGTAACACAATTATGCTCTTTATTAAGAGACCTAGAAGTGTAAAGAACCAATTGGTAATATCTCTGTGATGCAAGTAAACTGCCTGACAGAAACCCAAGATTAAAGGGAAGTGTCCCTGTAAATTGTTAAGCATTTAACACTGCTTTTCTGGCTTCTTCACAAGGTGGATCTAACTTTAATTTCTACTTCTTACCCCAACACCTGTAGTCCTTTGTGCTCTCCCTCACAGTACTTGGACCCAGTTTAGCTCTGCTGTGGTTAATTCTGTAATCTGAGATGGATTCAGCTCAACCAAAAAGAAAAATTGCTATTTTGAAAGCAGAGGGAAGCCCTAATACCTCTGTGGATCAAAGCTTAGCAGGTTTTCTTGTGGTTGTGTGCTGGTGCACGTGGGACGGCCCCAAACAGTGCTCTCCCAAGCATGGCCTTAACTCCCAAGCCATTCTCTGTTCCTGACTGTGCCTTTCAAACTGCCTTGAATATAAAGCAGTACAGAGCTTAAAAGTGTAAATGCTCATAGAACCTGAACTGTTTATGCCTTAGGAGCACTCCTTTCAAAATGCAAGTGCTTTTGGAGAAACTGCAAATAATAAAATTTGGGAGTTACCAAAATCCAGGTCATAGATGTTGCAATGAAATACCATCTCCCTGTTGACCACCAGTCCACAGCATTCCTGTCTGTTACCACTTCCAGAATAAGGTGATGTCCATCTGCCTTCAGCCAGCTAGAAAAGGGCAAAGAAGCAGTGGCCAGTACTGTATTTGCTTGGTTCCCAGTGAATTTTGAGTATATCTAAGTTTTAGCACTTATGAGGAGGAGAAAAACTCAGTGTTATTGTGGTTAAGTGCTGTACAAAACTCCCCACAAAGCCTATCAGCTTTAATCTCCATCTTCACTATTATTACATTAATGCATCTCCTTTGAATGAAACTTCCACCCTCTGTCATTTCTCGGTCTAGGGCTAAAAGGAAAGAAATTAATTTTGCACTTGTATTTGCTATTAACTGGCAGAGCAGCTGTAAGAAACACAATGCATTTATTTGTAAGTACCACAGAATAAGACTAAATTCAAAAGAATTCTCCAATAAGCATTAAGCTGGTGTTATAGAACAGCTGGAACATTAAATGAATAACCTTGATAACCTAATTGTTCATTGACGCATAATTCATCTTTCTTCTACTGAAAGAGTAATTTCTTGGGACATTAAAGACTTGAGATTTTTGTGAAGCTAAGAATCAAGTCAGAATGGACATAATAATCTCTTGATCCACATTTTTTTTAAAGTGCATTAGGTGCTTTTTAGGTTTATTATGGTACACTGTATAATGTTAAATTAATCAGAACTGGGGAAATAAGAAAACCGGCTGATAATGCAGTTCCAGCAACACAGAAATTACCTGGGCACTCCACAGATTTAAATTTTTTTTAATTCATCACTTTCTATTGAGTTGTTTTACTAGGCAGAGGCAAATTCCTGTATAGTCAAACATTCAGGGTCTTGCCTTTCCAGCTTTCTATCAGCTGTGTTAAGGCTGTACTGACACCTCAGTTATTCTGGCACTCTCTCCCATTTCCACTGTAGCTGTATGACTTGCAAGGGTCAGCATTTCTCAAACATTTAACCTATCTGTGTCCACCTGTGAGAGCTGTTTGCAGTATTTTAATTCAGCTTACTTGAAAGAGTAGGAGAAGTGGCTGAGGAAAGTCTGTTTCATAAATTGGCAAGCTTTCAGTTTCTGCTGTGGTTTTGCCATTCTCATCAGACAGCTCTCACTGCTTTCTAGGAATCTTTGATGGTAATCTCAGACAATTAATTCACACTTATAAAATGCGTGAGAGAGACGACATGTCTGTACTGTGGGCTCTAAATTAAAAAGCCTACCTGATTAGTTTCCTTGGGTTAGGGGCATGACAGGTACATTGCAATCATCTACCAACCCCAGAAAAAAAAATTAGAAGGAGTTGCCAGTAGCCCACTTATTGCATCGACTCATGCTCTTTGCAAATTTCGAGTGTCAAGCAAATAGGGATTTGTCTGATACTGAGGTTTTTTTCTTTTGGTTTTTTTTTTTTCTTTTTTTTGGGGGTGTCTCTATGCTATCTAAAGCCTTTAAATTCACAAAATTGTACTTATATGAATACTTGAGATCACATGCATGCAATTTAATTTATCTTGCAACCTTAGATTAATTTTGCTAGGCAGAAATAGTTGTTATTATTACAGCTGGAGAGCATCCGAGCAGAGGAAAAGCGTTGCTCATTCCCTCATAAGCAGGAAATCGACTACACCAGTCCTTAATGAGACGAATGAGAAAAAAACAGCTACAACCCTCCTCTGTGGGCAATACATCACTGCAACTTTAGCTACGGATAGTGAAGTTCTGCAGCACCTGCAAACTCTGTAAGGCCCCGAGGCACTGCTCTTCTGTCAGAGCTGCCGTGGAGCCGTTTCAAACCCTGCAGCGGTGCCCCGAGCCGCACAGCTGCCTCGGTCCCTCACCTGCGGATGTGGGAGGTCGGAGCAGCTCTGCTCCAAAACGTGGCACAGCTGCCCCGACCCTGGGGGTACCTGCTGCCTACCTTGTGTTGGTTGCTGGAAATAGTAGCTGAGCTGTGAGCACCAAATGTAACTCTAGTTCCACGTACTTCACTTTACAACTACATTTGGGTTTAAATGTTTTCATCATTGGTGTATGTGTTTATTTCAGTCTGTGTTTTTAATGAAGTTTGTGTAACTGGAAAATATATACGCACTGTAACGTAAGCTTATTTTAGCAAACACAAAAGACGGAGGTGTTTGTGGTTTCTGAGGCGGGTTTGAGGAGCAGCCCTTTTTCCTGTCTCACACGTGGCACAGCTGCTGGATCTCCCTTCGCAGCCTGCCAGCCTTGCGACACCGAGACCCCCGGTACGCAGGGAATCTGAGCAGGGACCCGAGGGATCGGCCTGAAGCTGCCTCGGGGGACCTTCAGACCGGGCATCAGGAAAAGGTTCTTCAGAGGGTGACTGGGCACTGGAACAGTCTCCCCAGAGCAGCGGCCACAGCACCAGCCTGACAGAGCCGAAGATGCGTTTGGACAACGCTCTCAGGCTGGGGTGGTTGCGGCTGCCCTGAGCAGGGACAGGAGCCGGGGATTCTTGTGATTCCCTCCCGACTCTGATATTGCACGGTCCTACGTCAGGAGCCCGGCGGGCCGGGTCCCGCCCGACCCGCCCGCGCCTCCTCCCCCGGGCAGGGCAGGGCAGGGCGGACTCCGCCCGCACAGCCGCGGGGCGGGACGGGACGGGGCAGGGCGAAGGCCGGGAGCCCGGGCCGTGCGGTCCCGGCTGCGCATCCCTCCCCGCGGAGCGGCCCCTGGGGAGCCGGGGATGCCCGGCACAAAAAGGCGACAAGGACTTTCCTCTGGCGGCTTTTATTTGCGGTGCGGAGCTCTGTCCGTGAAGGAGCTGAAAGCGCGTTACCAGCGTACCCTTCAGGGCGTATATATCGATATAGACAGATAAATATATTTCAACAGAGACAAAACATAACACGAACAACATACAACATGTGCTATAAATACACATTTACATTTTTCATAAATATATACTTTTTTATAAAAATAAAAGTATCACTAAAATATTTCTCTGTCTTCTGCAAGTCACGCTGTGTTGTCGCAGCCGTGTTCTGCCAAACTACCCGTGGCACAGGGGCTCTGGCAGCACTCCTGTCAAAGGAGCGAGGCCGGGCTCTTAGACCCTTGAAACATCCCTGTTTTGCAGTCGAACGTTTTTTTGCTTTTGATTCCTGGGAACACAGAATTTCATTTAAAAATTTGGTTTTTAATTTCTGCACCCCAGCACTGCGTGTACGTTGGCATACACCCACGGGGAGAGCAAAACAATTACCTTCTGAAAGTTCTCTTGCCAGGGGGTTGTGTGCCCTGGGTCCCACCAAGAGGGCTCATTAAATCACAGCCACTTGTTACATTAATGTAATTACACTTAGTTTGTCAATCAAATTTTTCTCTTTTAATACTGAACAATCTATTCCACAGTATTGTGGTTAGAAACATTTTTAAAGCTTCATGTTTGGTTTCTGTAAGTGCATAAAAGTGTGTATTTTTAAACTTCATAAAGGAACTTCATCTGCATAACACAAATAATTTTAAATAAGAACTTAACCTATTTCCTGAAATCCTTGAGAGTTACAGCATGGGATCACACCACCTAAGCGTAGGGAATTGTGTTAACTGAGAAGCAGTACAGTCCTTTGTGAAGCTCCTGCTGTCAGAGAAGTTGGTAATGCCTGTGAATTTTTGCCCATCTGTAATTTAACCAGAACCCTCCAATTTAAACAGACCTGAACTGAGTCTGAAGCTTCCTGCACAAAGTCGGGTACCTTGCAGATCGTGCCTTTAGCACAGCTAGTGGCAAAGGTGAACCGTGTACACAAAGACTTCCTCTGCAGGGACTGAGCTCATCAAAGCTGCTCCTTTCAGATATTCATGCTGAACACTGACACCAGATCAGTAAGACACGAGGACAGAATGGTTAGCTAAATAAATAATAAGTATGGGTGGTCACTGGTCCTCAAGTAAAAATAGTGTTGGTATTTTCCACTACCAGTAGTTTCCAGAGCTGGAGAATGCAAAATACCTGTTACAGCAGCTGTAGACAACTAAGGAGCTCTCAATGATAAATTGTTATAAAATATCAAATGTGGGTGTAGATGCATCCTGGGTTCTCAGTGACTGGGTTGAGCACAGTGTCTGAGCTACTGTTAAGATTCTAGACAAAAAAGTAAAATGAGAAACAGGTAATATTTGCAAATAACTATTGGTACTTACATAGCTAGGATTACAAAATAAAAGTATATATTTAATTAGAAGGAAAATAAATTATCAAAGAACTATTAACAGTATTTTTATACACTTAAAATGCGGCTACCATTTTAAACATAATTCTACAAAAATATGTAGTGCTACATTTATGCTAGAAATGCAGAATGCTTTTGTAGTGAAATGAGATAAAGCAAAATTACTGGTAATGTATCAAAGTAATTGTCATAATTATAGTATAGGAACAATTTAAAGATTTATTTTGAACTGTGTATTCTTTAAGCAAACTTCTGGTCTGCCTTACAGTTTTCTTAGGTTTTACTTATGTATTTTTACATCTTAACTTTTAAATTAGATGTTAGGAAGAAGTTTTTTACTGTGAGAGCAGTGAGGCACTGGGGCAGGTTGCCCAGAGAAGTTGTGGATGCCCCATTCCTGGAAGTTTTCAAGGCAGGTTGGATGGCTCTTGGAGCAACCTGTTCTAGTGGAAGGTACCCTGCCCATGGCAGGGAAGTGGGAACAAGATGATCTTTAAGATTCCTTCCAACCTAAACCATTCTATGATAACTTTGGGTCAGCTTTTATACTCTCATATTATTTATGTAATCTAAAACCAGAATTCATCTTTGATTTGAACAACAGATCATGGAGTAATAAAACATACTTTTTTTTTTTCAGTGAAATATAATAACTTTTTAAAAAAATGAGCCCAGCTCTTAATGTCTGTAAGTTATCACAGTTGATTTACTTCAACATAGCTACTTGCTCTAATTGGTTATCAGGTTCACTGTGCTTTCATATATGGGGTTGTTAATATCCTTTATCCAGCAGACTGCTTAATTACATGTGTGCAACTCCAAAGAGGCAGTAAAATAATCATGGACATATTGAATCTCCTGAATTTGTGTATAGAGTTCTTAAACAGAAACATATCTGCATCTCTAGGTTATTGCAATAAATCTATTCTGCTTTTAGGCTCTAGAGTGCTTAAATATGTGATTGTTTGGTCTACAAAGGAAGAGAGAACATCTCCACCTCTCCACAGGCAAGGAAGCAATCCCTGGCCAGGCCTGAGTGTGTCCCAGCTCGTGCAGCACAGGATCTGCACTGGAGTTTGGAATGAAGTGCCTTCAATCAGTGAGTAAGTTGTGTTCAAACAATGATACTGAACTCCTCTAAGTAAGGCAGCATATTTCACCTCATGAGAAAGTAACTGAAAATATTGGTCCCTGGATGGACTTATAGGGAATGAAAGAGATAATGAGAAAAACCTCAGGACAACACTCACATAAAGTGGGAATTACCAGACACTATATATTGCCACTTTCCTGGTTGAATTTACTGTATATTGCAAAATATGATATCCTGCATCTGCTATTATAAAATATAAAATATAAACCCCTCCAAGCAGGATGATGCAAAGCTGATATGAGTGCCAGTACTGGTATTTATAACTCTAGCTTGAAGATTTCCTTATATTGCAAATTTACCTCTTCATTCTAGTTATTGCTCTTTGATTTTGTGTGGTTGCATTCATTCTCCTGCCAGTCACAGTGACTAAATTCCAATGCAAACAGAAAAGGTCTTAAGTAGGATTGAATAGTACTTATGTTTTGTGCTTTGCCACTCTTTCAGGCTGGGTTTTGCTCACAGATAGAAAGAAATAATTTATTCAATTCGTTAGGGACAAAGTTCTCCCAGTTCTCTGTGATGGATCATGTCTCCAATATGCTGCATTCAGAACAGGACTGTGCTTGAGACCAGTGCAAACAAGAACAAAAGCTAAATTATTTCTGCAGCATTTTTGAATTGGAGGAAACATGCAAACACTCATGTTATGTTCCTAAACTCTGTGGAAATGCACAGGAGCCACTCTTAAAAATAATCAGCTTTTCTTATATAGTAAATAGACTGGTGGTATTAAATATTCTTCATGCAAATGTTCAAGATATAATGGCATCAGCCTATTATTTACAGTGTTACTCTCAAAATTCCAAATAAGGGAAATTTCTTTTTTTCTTTACATGCAAATCTTGTAGTAATAGATGTGAATATTTTAGAGCTACTTGCAGGGGATATTAATTAATTGGTGTGCCTTAGTATTTAATTTATGTAATGTACGAACTTACTCCATTTTTTAGGTGATAAAATGGCACAAGTTAGTTATGGTTAGAAATGGTAGTACAACACATACTTTTATGACTTCCTCCTTCATTTCAGCCAGCGAGACTAAATCTTTTTTGCTGACTTGTAAACAAGAAATGATAGATTTTGTACACAGATTGTAAATGTTGGCAACAATGAGAAACAAATGACACTTTTGTTCTACACTATTGTATAACTAGTACTATCTTGCCTTTGAGCAGCTATGTCACCTTTCTTCATAAGGTGGATTCAGGAGAATAATTCCCACAGCCTCTTAGCGGTGGTGGTCACTCTGCAGCTGTGTGGCTGCATCTTGTTTAGCAGGTGGCTTTGCTGTAGTAGAACTGCATTTGTTGCACAGATCTCTCATTGCTAGGAGACTGTCTTCCACAGCTTTTGCAAACATGTCTGAGGAGGTTTCCTTACATTCTTTAAAGCTTGAGATGCAGAATAATATATGCTCTGGCTGAGGGTTATAACATGCCCCATATCCATTGGGCACCACAGGCCCATAGCAGCAGAACATTTCCATAGTAGTAGGAACCTGGTTGCAGGGAGAAGGGAAGGAGTGATCTCTGATTAATCAGGGCACCTAAAATTAGCTGGTTAGGAATTAGGAAAAAGAGAAAAAAATGCTACAAATGTTGGTAATGTGGTGAATCCAGCCTTGTGGAGTATTACCTTCAGAAGTCCAGACCTGGAGGCGATTTACCTTGGAAGGCAAAAGCTGATCTCAGTATAGAATTTGGTTGCTCTGTTTGTTCACTATGGTTTAAAAACTGGTATAATTTGAGGTGGCTATAATGCATTTCTTTGCTCAATTTATATAGGTATTTGAAAACTAAAAGATTTGTTATTGATAGATAGGACATTTATATAATCCTTGTACATAAAATGGATATGTAAAACTTCTCTAAGGTTTTTAATTTCTTAAGGTTGTGTTAAATTTATAATGTGAAGACTGCATTAAATTGGAGAAATTAGCATTGTCCATTTCTAATAATAGTTTATAATTGTGGTCCTGTATAAAAATACTTTAATGTAGCTAGGCATTCTATTACACCCCAGTTTAATCATGTCATAATATAGCAGTGAAACACTTTCTTCTGCAGAAAATAAAAGGTGTTAGAAATCTATATGTTTCAGACTTTGTGTACATGGGCCTTCTCAAACAACATTTGCCTTTTTAATGGTGTAGAACAGGCCATTAGTCCTGCTAATAGAGCCATAGAATTGTCAGATGAATTTGCTGTGCAACAGCCGAAGGCCATAAAGCTATTCAGAAGCACTCTTTGCTCATGGATAGTTTCCTGGAGAATTTATGTAGTAGCATGTTGGTTACATTCACTTATGTCTGAAAGCCTACAAACATTATGACAAGATCAAATTACTTATTAAGGTTTTATGCTGTAGCATGATATTGTAAGTCTCTTTTGTTGCATAGTCCCAATCTGATGCAGTTGGGTTAGTGTTTCAGTTAATGAATTCCTACATAGATTTCTTTTTTCATTAGGACTGCTACTACATGCAATGAAACTTTTAATTTTTAGGCTGTATGCTATAAAGATGCTTCCTTATTCAGAATATTAAATGTAGGAAGTATTGACTCTTAGAGTACCTTTGTACATGCAAAAAGAACGGTAAAACTATAAAGTCTGTACCTGTCTAAAATGTCTGTAAGTCTGAGTTGCATGTCTGCATGAATTGCTGTCTTACAGCCAATAACAGAAGGCTCTCAGAGATCTTAAATGTAGCAACTTTTAAGAGTAAAATTTCCTGTGGCTCTTGGTTTTTTGCTTCTCAGAATGGCAGCCCTTCTGGCTTGTGGCTATCCTGTCACTGGAGTAAAGACTGCTCACTAGAGCTGTCATCTTAGGGGAAGGAGGAAAAGAAGGGAAATGGGAATATACATAGTTTGGAAACTGAGGAAACTGAGCCCTCATGTGAATTTTACTGAGTTTTTGTGTGCATTTCCAGAATTTCTGTGAAGCACTTTGGAATGTTACCTATGAAGTTATTGCTGCAGCCAGTATTTACTGTGCTGATGAACCAAAACAGGACTGAAAATGTGGAGTAATTTGCAGACTTCTTGATGATACTGCTTTTGTCTGCTTGGGTTTTTTACATTGTTCTCACTGTGAGCTACAAGGTCTGACAGAACACAAATGAATTATCCTTTGCTTGGCAAGACCAGTGAACAGGAGAAACTCACCTGGCTGGTTGAGAGGATGAATCGATTGCTTGTCAGGTAAGTCTCATCTGTAAATATCTCTGGCAGTTCCTTGAATTGTTCTCTTGCCACCTCTCTGAGCCCTAGCAGGTGATTGTCTATTGCCATTCCAGTAACAGCCTGTGATGTGATAAGACAACAGCATTTAACTGAGTTTGGAGGCATTTTGACTATTACTGCCTAGTGCTCTGTCAGAGCTGATGAACTTGGTTTGAGTGATGTAGAGCCTGTAATGTTCAGATATTACTCTGAGTATGTACTTTGCTGAAGATCAGTAACTAGAATTTCGTATGGTGCTCTGGAGATTTACATATTAGGAAGGAGACAGTCTTGAGGTGTATTATGTGCTGATGTTATCTGTGTGTTCATTGTCTCTCAGAGCTGAATATCATGGGCTGGGCTTCTAAAGATGTTGAGGGGAGCATACAGGACAGCAGAAATTTCTAAGCATGTTCTGGAATTTTCTGTGCATCATTTGGATTGTGTTTCAAGGTGGAGGGCTCCAAAACACTTCCAAATTGGAACAAGTCTTCCTCCAACTTGCTGCCTGCATCTCCCTCTGGCAGTTAAAGCATATGTTATTCCCTAGAATTTAGATCCAAGGATCTGCTAGGTGTCTGCAACAGGCTGAACAGAATAATGGATAGATTTGCCAGTGATCTATCACAGATCTATGAACAAACCCCACTGCTTGAGAAAAATGGGGTTAGAGATACAAAAGCAGCAGTGGCAGCTTCCAGGAGCTGCTGAGCCTGCAGCAAGTCTCTGGCATTAGCTGCCTATGCTCAGGTCTCTGCTCTCCAGCTAGCAAATGCTCTAGATTTGAGGCATTTATTAGCTTTAAGAGCTTTGCTCTACTAGTAAATGTGATTGAAGATGGCTAATGGGATCAAAAGTCAGCACTGGGGGCTTGGCAGACAGGATAGTTACAGAGCTTTGTTTCTTTAAGAAACCAACCCAAAATTTGGTCCAACCAGGCAGGAATTGCCTCAGAGAAATAAGAGTGCTCAAAATCCTTCAGTCCAGGTTTGTTCTTGCTGGTGAAAGCACTGATTTTGTGGACTGAGCTGTAGCTCTTCCTTGGCCCAGGCTGAAGTCATGTAGGAAGGGAATGTTCACCTAGGGACATTGTACTGCCCTGAGAGCAGAGCTGACATCCCTGTGGCACAGGACCCTTGGAACAAGGGGAACAAACAGCCTGAGAGAAGGCAGGTTTTAAAAAAGAACATGAGCCTGGTTTTCCTCTTAAGGATTAAAAAGAAAAAATGAAAGAAAAGCACAAGTTTACTTCTTTTCTTATGAGGAGAATAGTTTTAACCACTGATAAGTGCCTGAAGCAGGGGGTTGGGAGTGCATAGCTGGTTTGGCTTATTAAGAATTAGGCACCCATTGGTAAAGGAGCTATTTGTTCATCAGCCCAGACAGAGGAAGGATGCTTGCTAAACAGTAGCATACATCAGCACTGTGCTTATGTTCTTTTTCCCATACAGGGAAACTGCCTTGATAATCAAAGGAAATATTTTGCTATCACACAAGATTTATAAGGCTGTTAGCAATGACATTTTTGCAACATAGATCAATGTCATGTCTGAAGAGAGGCCGAGACAGGCTAACGAAATAAACTGTGAGTCAACGCATAGGAAAAAACTGGGCTAAATTGAATTTTAGAGCTCCACATTTAAGATAGCAATGCTACTAGTAAGCCTTAACAAGGGGAAATAAAATCATTTAATTGCTTTTTGGTTTATGTAGTAGATTTTTTTTGTTGTTGTTTTCCTTAGGAGCTATTATATTTCAGTCTGTTATGCACAATTTAGTCAGACCATCTAAGTTTTACCCAGAGTTTAAAGCCCCAGTGATTACATTCTGCTATTCTGAGAAAGGAGGGGGAGCTTGCTAAGTGGAAATACCTGGAGAGCTTTTTCAATTTAAAGATAAGTTGTTTTTCCAATGGCAGTTTTAATATTTTCCCATGAGCTACATTGGAGGCTGAATTTTTTAACAGTTTCCGGATCTGAAATAACTGGGAGGGGAGAATTAATGGACTTTTGCTTTCTCTCTCTCTTTTTTTTTTTTTTTTTTTTTTTTTTTTTTGAGAGCTGTCGTACAGAAATGCCATTGGTTGTGACCCAGTAGACCCACAGTGTGTTGTGTTCATTGTGAGGTTGCCCTGAGATGGTTCTGGTGAGGTAGTTGCCCTGAAGTAAGACTTGACTTTGCTTTACAGAACATGTGAAGCCTCAGCTTCTAAGAGGCGGGTTCTCAGCATGAGACTTGAAACACAGAATTGTTTTTCTTACCTGCTTCTTTTGTTTCACAGTCCTGCCTGAAAGCAACACTTTGCCCCTTCAGTGCTAGAATATACCTTTAATACCACCTCTCAAGGTGAATGATTTCTTGAATATTATGAATATCCAAAAAGTAATCAACAATATGAGTTTATAAGCAATGGTCTGAGGCAAAACCATAGGTAGCAAATTCACTTATCATAGCTGGTTATTAATATTTAGTGATTTCATGAGTGGTATGACTAAGTTGTTTATAGAACAAGTCTGTACTTGGCACAATGGGACATAAAGCATTACCCAGACTGAATTGTCTCATTTTTAATCAACAGCAAATGAGTTGTATTTGATACTAAACTGATTTCTTCACTGGAGGGCATCTCTCCCTTTTATTAGACATGGCATTCAGGTCTTTAAAAGAAAACTTACTATAACTCCCTCATTGTTAATGACCTTTATTAGAAATGGAAATTTGGAATACCAGAACACATGTTCCAGAATATCAGTCCATCTGAGGAGCAGGTTCCAGATAGGGACCTCTATCCTCTAGTGAAGAGAAATATAAGAAAATGCATAGTTAGTGGTTAGTTTTAGGCTTAGGGTTGGGGTTTTTTTTAAGTTGAGATTAGTTGGATATGGCTATTTGGGCCATTAGAAATGTTCCAAAGTCTGACATAGCAGATACTTTCCTGTTTGGAGATGCCTATATTTTTCCTAGTGTTTAAAAATAGCTAATGACTGTGTCTTCAGAGTTTTCTTGAAAAGGCTGACTAATTCTTATAGAGACAGGCAGGTTTTTACTTACCAGAATAGAGTAATTAGTCTGAGCTGCAATTGCATCCTTAAATTTCTGCATCTTCTCAGAATCCTGTTGGGGTAACCAGAATATATATATTATTGAATCAACTCTCAAAGAAATAGCATCTTCCATCAACTAACCAAGAGCCAAATAGCAAGCACTTCAAATGTCCTTTGCTTGTGGCTCAGGTGTAAGTACTCTGATAAATGAAAAGCCACAGGGATCAATGTCCTGGTCCTGCAAGGGGTGAACAAGTTTCTAGGTGGTGGTTTGTTTGAAGTCACAAAAAGGTTTGCAGTTCCTTTTGTGTATTCCTTCCATGGATTTTGGGGGTGTGGATTATTACCAATAGAATCTCTGTGTTTGAAGTAGGGAAAATAATTGCCTAGTGTAATTCAGTATTTTCAAGACAGACAGGCAGTGTACCTTCTCCAGAATGGCTTATGTAGACAATGGCAATGATATCAATGAAAGCCATTATTGATATTTTACTAGCTAGTCAAAAGATGACTCCTGTGTGTGAAAGGACATCTAGAATTTTCCAAGGCTGCTCTACCTTCCCCATATGCCCTACATTTCAGCTAACAAGCTAGTAAATTTTCACTCCTGTCAAATGGCAGCCTTTTATATGAAGGGAATGATCTTAAGTGCTGCCTTGCTGTATATCAAGTCCAACACTGCAACTTTGGGAGACCCTGAAACAGCCAGAAATGAGTGGGTCTCCAGATAAACAGGGGACCTTCAGCTCCTATGGACGATGAATGATCTTTTGAACAAAGAATTCATTTTAGAAGCAAGTCAAGGTCACCATCAGGGACCTTCAAAATACAAAGTCTGATATTTTTTCACAAGGCTAGAGCTAGGCCTTAGTTCCCTTGTACAGATTAAATTACTGAATGCAGTCTTTAAATCTGATTAATTTACAGCTATTCAAGCAATCTCTAGTGTCAGTAGCTGCTGCTTTTGCAGCAAGTGTCAAATGCATGAGATATTTCTCCTGCTGAAGAATCAATCTGACTCAATCAATCTTTGGTGACTGTTCAAGCTATCGTTTGAAGATTTTTTTATTTTTGTCAGAAGAAAAATGTTTTCTAATTGGATTTGAAGTAATAGCTATTAACGAACAATATTTTGGGGCATTCAAGGCTACTTACACCAAGTGGTGCATCTCTTTGTCCAGAAAAAAGAATTAACCTCTTCACATTCAGAGCAGCGCTTAGCTCTAAAGATGTTACCTTCAAATAGGGTTGTATTAAATTAATTTTTTAATGTTTCTGTGATACTAATATATAAATGTAGTTTTGCATGGAAAGATAAAGTTGTTCACAGCAAAACAAAGATTTATTAATGTCTATTGGAAAGAACAATCACAGAGCAGTATGAATATCCTTCATGTCTTTTGCTGGAGAAGAGGCCAGGAAAACTATCAGTGGGTTGGTTTGCATTAAGGTTACAGGTTTTCCAGGGGAAATGAAACCATTATCCCCCCTATTCTGTATGGCCAAGGCATGCAGTAGAAAGATATGGGGGTTGAGACTGAGCTCCATCTAGACACACGTGGCATTCTTCTCCTTGCTTGTGTGAAACAGGGCAGTTTAGGATGCTGTGAAAGGGGAGCATGATCTCAGATTTGGGTGGGAGAAAGGTGAAAAATGCTGAAGCTGTGGGAAAGCTGCAGAAGTCAGTAAGTGTTGGAAGAAGGAAGAAAGGAAGAGATAATTGCAAGGACTAGAAAGATCTATTGAAACAACATGGTGGGAGCATGCTGGCTCCTGCCAGGAGCACATTTAGCGTGCCACAGCATGGGCTGGGACTATGCTGAGTGCCCAGTTTGTGGAGAGGAAAGTATACAGAAAACAGGAACATCTAATGAAATGTGATTGAGAACCAGCTTGTCAGACAGGACACTGATAGCAAATAAAAACAGCCTCTTCTTTTCTATCATAATAGTGATAGTCACTATTATGTGCAAGAGTATGGTCATAATCCACTGTGAATTACCCACCCAGCAGAGGGAGTTACTTCAGGTTTTTTGAGTTATTTTACCGTGGGCCTTACTTAAACATTTTTCATCAAGAGATAAGTTCTGGGCGTGATAACCTTGTGGAGATTGAAGAAGCAGTGGATGAAGAGAGGACTTATTTAGGACTTAATTAGGACTTAATTTTCATAGTCCTCTGGGAAGTTAGATCTTGGTTTATAATATTTCATTAATTTACACCTAATCTACAGCATTGCCAGAAGCAATGCATCTAGCAATGTTATGCAAAATTCTAAAGAACAGCCATGTGGCCTGTTGCCACTGGAATGGGCTTACTGTGAAAAATAAACTGTACTGTGGCAGCATTTTGCATCTAAACAGCCACCTGGAAATTCCCTGTACAGCAGTGCAGTGCAGTGGGTGGAAGTGGCACAGAGACATTGAGGGAGGCTCTCCAGGGATGGGGGCAGGACAGTGCACAGAGCTGTTTGTGCAGCTCTGCTCTCAGCTGTTACCTCTTTGCATCCCCATCTACTCTGTACAGTGCTCATGCTTCTGGCAAACAGATGGTGGTGTTTCAAAGACAGGCAATTTTAATTTTTCTTTTTGCAGTATGTTATCAGGATAGTTTGGAGAGTTGTTTGATTAGCTTGATGAAGCTTTTCCTCATTAAGATTTGGCTCCCTTGAGGATCCCATAAAACTTAGCCTATTTGGTAGAAACATCCCTTTAAAACAAAAAAGACCAGCCAGAATATATCCTCATATCTAGAAATGAAAGCATGGGAATTATATCACATATTGCAGGCTGCAGGAGAACTAACCACTGCAGGAGACCTGCCAGGCAATTCCCCTTGTGTGGCAGTTTAATGATCCTGAACTTTGCATGTTCAGCCTAGATCTCTCCAGGGAGCTGAATTTGGACCTGATGATAGAACACTCAAAAGACAGTACTAAATCTAAAATTAGATATTATGTTTCTTATTATGTCACGTTTAGGCACCTCAGAATCTTTTGGATGCTTATAATAAAAATAAGGGAATATTTATATTTAGCTTAATGGTTGGTCTGTACAAAAAGGAAAATCCTGTAATGCTTGCTACCCTGCCCTATGCCTATAAGATCATAAGTTATCAGTTAAGAGTTAAAAGATAAGAGACTTGGGACCATGACTTCGTTATTTAGGTAGTGTTTTGGCAAAGAAGACAGAGGGAGCCAGCCCAACGTACCGACACAGCTGTCTTGCCACCTGCCATTGCTTTGACAAATGCCAATGCTTCCGAGGTAGCAGACCTGATATTCTCAACCCGGCCCTCATCAAACCGGCGCAGGGAGGCGCTTTCATAGGTTGGGACAAGCCTCCTGTGACACCTGAGAGAGTGAAGGAAGAAAAACCAAGAATGATTATTTTCAAAGAGTCACAAAGACTAAGAGAAATATAGGCTTGGTGCATTTTATTGTTACAGCCACACTTTTATTTCTTGCGCAGTATTCATCTTAATGTTGATAGAATTCTGTAAGAAACTTAAAAAAGATGGATGCTCACTCCTTTCTAATATGAAGAGCTGCATACAGCTGTATATGTTTTAGTTATGCATTGCCAGTAAAAAATGACTTGTTGTGTAAAAACCAAGCTAGTAAAACAAAAATTTACTGAAAGATCTCAAGGAATGTTTTATTTGTACTGCATCATAAAATAATTGTGTAATTAATCATTTACTTATGGGCTTGAAATATGTTTTATTTAAAACAAGAGAAAATGGACTGAGTGCATTAATGAAAAGAAGAAAGCTAAAAGAGGAGTAGGGCATTATTTGTGAGCTGGAATGAAAACCCTCATAGCAATTAGAAGAGATTATAAAGACTGTTGTTTAATTTGGTTCCGGGTAGACAGATACTACTCCTTGCTTCAGGAGACAGACTGTGTCTTTCGGTTGAATCAGGTGGTCTCAGAACACAACTGCTCCCTACCGTTTTTATTGCAAACATGGGATTTATATCATGGCTGGATCCAGATGAAAATCTTAGTCTAAGTCATTGTTGAAGTTTTATTAATGGAATATGCAAAATGGATGTTCAACAGATGTTAAAGGAGTACATGAAATATGTAAAGCATCTCTGGTCTTGACCAGGTAAAGACCACTCTGGGATTTAATCCGACATGATAAAGAATTATTTGTGTAATAGGCTGTTCTGCAGGAAACCATACAACCTATCTCTACCCTGGAGTTCTGACAATGTAGAAAGGAGCTTTTAACTTTGATAAGACCATGGCAATTAGAGGATCTTATCAAATCTTGGGATGCCTGTGAAGAAGGGAACAGCAGTAGTTACTGTTCTGTGTAGGAACTCTAGTCTGCTGTGCTGTGGTGTAGTGGATGCTTTTCAGCCTGTGGTGCCAAGATCCATGTGTGCTTATTGCCATGGTTCCTCCCAAGCTACCCACCAGGCAAAGCAGTGGTGTTTCTGCCCCAGCAACCTGGGCTCCCCAGCTGCTGCTGCTACAGACATCCCTGCCTTATTCCCTCACCTTCTCTACACCAAGCACAGGGACAGCTGTCAGGAGGGTACTGGCTGGGAACGGCATGTGGGGGTCACAGGGATGGGAAGGTAGAGCAAGAAGAGGGAAAGGGAGAGAAGAAAAGGAGTACTCTCTCCCAGAACCAGGTATCAGTTTCTGTCTTGTCTGCCCTACAGTCATTAGGCAAGATCACTCATTTCCATGCAGGAGGTATTTGCTTGAATATTCAGGAAAAAATGGACCCTCTGTATAAAACGCCACTACCTTGTGTACCTTGTTCCTATGAATTGGACTAACCTTACCTGTAAAATGCCAGCTGAAGTGCTACTTGAATATAGGCATCTGGGCTAATCTTTTGTTTCTTAACAAACTCCTTTCCATAGTGCACAAACTTGTAGGCAATAAAATCCAGATTTTCCACTGCCCTGGAAAACAAGCAGAAGGCAGTTACTGCAGGGATAGGTGTAAGAATCTTAGAGAATTGTTAAAGCTGGAAAAGAACTCTTTAGATCATCAAGTCCAACCATTAACCTACCTATCTTACCCACCACTAAACCATATTCTGTCCCATTTCTGTTTGCAAATAAAACCTAGAGATCTTTTCCTGCCAGTAAGCCTCTTAGAGGTGAGTGGCCTCCTGCTCTGCAGACAGTCCTGGACTTTGGTAACTTTTTCCTAGTCAGTGACTTTTATTCATACAGATTCTATGCCAGGCTTGTTGTCTGCAGCCTTAACTGTGGCACTCAAGTCTGTTCATTTGAGTAGGACACCTTTTTTTTTCTTTTTTTTTTTTTAAAAAAAAGCCAAAAATCCAGCAACCTCCCCCCAACCTTACTGTTTCCACCCCTGAAGCCAGGGCAAGGGTCTCCTTTGTTCTCGACAAATTTCTAAGAGATTTACTGGTGTGAGAATTGGGTGTATTTAGGACATGAGGAAGGCCTTAAGCTCCTTGCAAAATTCAATTTAGAGGACTACTACCTTTATTTAAAAACACAAAGGAGTTATTCTGCCTCCTGAATGTTCTCACTCCTATGTATCTTTCTAGCCACTTTGAGGTCTTATCTAATGCAACCACACTGGACATGCTTACAGCTGATCATGCAGACAATGTGTTAATTCTCTGCAAAGAGATCACAGGCTTGAATATTGCAAAAAATTCTTATTGCTTCTCCCATCCCCAAAGATCATGCAAATCTTTGACAGCCTGGAAACAGAGTCAGAAAAACTAGACTTTGTAGGAACAATATGAATGTAAACAAATTACATTCCTAAATTCAAATTGTTTATTCAAACCAGTTGTATTCTACTGTTCTCTATACATACCCCTATTGCCCTGGCTTCAGTCTGAGTCAGCTCAACCCGTAAGAGACATCCACAAAAATAGAGGACCTGCATTGTTTGCATCCTGTATAAATATGGGGAAGCAGTTTTTCCAGTGGTTTTTAGCGTTCCTAATATTTACATGCAAGGGAAACAATGGTAATGCAATTCCTGAATACAGACAAGTAGCTCCAGCCCATAAGAGTCCTATCCTGCAGAGGGATGCTAGGTATGTGCAGCTTGGTAAGAAGAGGAGGAGCAGGAGGACAGGAGGCCCCCTAGGAGAGAGCCCGTGCAATGTGCTGGGTAGTTCCCAGCTTGCAGTCACGGCTGAGAAAAATGAGGCATCTGTTCTACCTTTGGAGTTTTTCTGCTGCTGATGCCAAATGTGTCTGAATATCAGGGGAGCACTTCCATCTCAGTCTCCGTGGAGCAGGAAGCTCGCTCACTGAATCAGCTCGGACTAATTTCTTGGAACTTTCTTTCCTGTTGGTAAGTGAGAGAGAAGTCATTAAGGTCACAGGAATAATCTATTTATTAAACACTGCTCTTTTAGCAGGTGAATCACTGCTTTTCAACAGTTTTATGTGTCTTAGTGCCCCTGTGCATCAGGGGAAATTTGCCACTGGCAGAGGCTTCCCAGGGGCTGGAATGGGTATAAAATGTACAGAAAGGGACTCACATGTGCCTGAGCAGGTATTCAGTGCACTGCACCATTACGATGCCATCGAAAGGGGAATGCTCGCACACGGTCCCGCAGAGTCCGTCTCTTCCTACCACAAACTAAACAAGGAGAAGAATAGGTGCAACATATACAGGGAATAAATTGTGCTCTGGGTAAGCTATCCACGATGGAAACCTGGCAAAGGTGTTATCGTTCCCCTGCAGTTTTCTTAGTGCTCATATCAGGAACTTCCTTGCCACACAGATCAGTGGGTGACTTACAGATTTAGTGCAGGAGACTTGCTTGTCCTGTGAAAGGTGTTGCACTGAATCCCTTTCATGCTGCTATTTGGGACTGAATCCTGTGAGAATGTAAATTTTAGCAATTCCCAGTGGAATCTGAAAATTTGATTTAGCATCTGCTTTATGGTACAGAAAACCCATCAATACAAAGACAGGTCAGAGTTCTCCTTCCACTTTTGAGGACAATAAAACATCTGTATCTGGAAAATCCTTAGGATCCCATTTTATTACAAAGCTCACCCTTATTTGTTAGTGTTCTTGTAGCTTATTTTGAATCTTTTGTTTTTAGATGCTTTCTTCATTTCATTTCCCTCTTATGTCTTCATTCTTAATTTCATTGTGTACACATGGCACTGCTGGTTACAACCTGCTGCACTTCAGTTCTGTGATACACCCATGCAATTTGGAACTTCTGCATCTCATGCAAAAGCAGATGTCTAGGCCAGTACTGTAGCTTTCCTGTCCTTTTTCTGGGCTTTTCTCCACGCTTGATTTGAAGTGCATTTGGCTGGACTTCTCCTACTTAGCTCTCCCTTGCATGTTTGTGTCACATACACATCCAGCCTCCCTGCTTTCCGTGAGGTTTTCAGAGAGTGGGCATAATGTAAAAAGTTCACCTGGACCTTTTCTGAAGCCTTACAGCAAAGGTGAGGAAGAATATGGAGAGAAAGAAACAAATTCTACTGTGAGAATGGCTTCCTACATAATGTGTGTTTTTGCATGAAAGGAAATGGGATCTTATTTCCCTAAGAATTTCTCTTCACCTTTGAACTTCTTTGGCCTGAATACATCTGGACAGATTAAGCTCTCCCACACTCTACACAATTTTATTTGCTTTCTGCTGCCTTATGATAGTAGACAAAAAGAAAATGTTGTTTATTCTCATCTGCTTGAAATATCTCAACACTTGACCCTGCAAATAACAGGGTTCTAATTGTTCTAAAGACAAATGGTTTGTTCTTCAAAAGAGTCTTCTAATAATGTCATTTGCAGTGGCATTAATTAATCAGGAATGATTACTGAAATGTATTTGCTCTTGGGTAAGTTGGTGCAAGTGAAGTTATTTTAGGGGTTTTGCTTTTCACGTTGCTGTTCTTAGATATTGCAAGAGCAACAAGCATTATGCAAGTCATGTATCAGTCAGGGTTTTTTCAATTTTTTATAAGGTGTCAACATTGTTGACAGTTGGAGATTAATACATTGCTTCACTCTGGGTCTATTGCAAAGTGTGGAAATAACAGTGAAACGCTTTAAAATATGACAATCAAAATCTGATGGGAAAAGGGCTAGAGAAGTCAATACTTAAAGAAAGTCTCAACACTGATGTCATTAAATGAGTAAACAGTTTAAGTGAGGACTTAAACACATGCTAAATTATATGCAGTAGCATTTCTAGGATGTCAGGAAAATGTGTAAGAAGAGGAAACAAAGAAAATACTGTATTTTTTTAAATTCTGGGGTACTAGGCCAGCATTTTCATCCCATTTGACTCAGTGTAGAAAAATGCACTGGTTTTTTTTATATCCAATGTCTACCTACTCATAAATCTGTATACCTGTGTTATCTCAGGAGCAAAGGGCAGCTTTGGAAAAGGTGGAAGTGTCCCTGCTTCCACAGTCTTGCTCACGCCAAACCTGCCCTGGCAGATGCTGTCACCACCTTCCCCTCTTTCTCCCACCTGACTCTAAGTGGTCCCCACCATAAAGCAACATGCAAGTAATGTCACAGTGCTGCAAGGTTTTTACCTGCATAGGTTTGTCATACCAGCGGTTGGCCCCGTTTTTATGGTAGCCCCCTCCATGCAGCATGTGAAATGCCATGTTTGTGTGGTTGAGCTCCACCGCGCTGGGGCTGTCCAGGCACACCAGGCATATGCACCGTTCAATCATGTCCAGAGAGTCACGGTTGGTGGAGTCTGGGGATAAAAGAGTGAAATGTTCACATTGCCCTACCTCTAAGCACAGCACTGGCTTGGGAGCCCTCTGCCTTGGAGAGCACTGAAGAGCTGCCCCTGACTCTGCAATGAGCAGAGCTTCTCTCAGCAGGAGGTCATCTCAGTGCAAGGGAGCATTATACCAAGGCATTAATTCCTGTGTTAACTATTGTAACTCTGTGTCTCTCTCACATGATTCAATAATAACCACTTTCTTTTCCTTCCCTCCATTTCCTTGAAATAATTATATTACAAAATAGATCTATTTTACTCTTAAAGCCAGCATTGCTTACTTATTTTATATATAACACTTACAGAGGACAGGTGGAAAATAGAAAATTTCAGAGCTCACGCTATTGCTGCAGTATTCTGCTCTGGAACAGCAGAGCTTAGAGTGCCTTTGTGTTGTTCTCCCATGAAAACCCTTTTCAGAATAAGGAACAGCAGGGTCTATGTTGGCTGGGTCTTATTGTATTAAAACCCTCTTGTGTCTCCTGTCTCTGATCACTAGGTTATATTGTCTACATCGTGAGGAAACATCTGCGGATGAGGTTTTGAGGTTTACTTTTTGAACATGGCTTTGCCAAAACCATGGGTTGCCACATTATGCTGCTCTCTTGTCACTACTGTACTGCTGAAGAAAATGGGTTTTTCTCTTTATTTTTCTTTTCCCTCTCCTGACACTCTTCTTATATGGTTGGACTACTGGGGGTATTTTTACCTTGTCTTCAGTGCTTTCCTCCTTATTTATGGCCTATTTATGTGTTTCTCAGTTTCTTTGTCTAACTCAGAAATATTACAAAGGCTAAGGGTTTGTTTGCATCTGAGGACCACTTTGAAGTATAGGAAATATTTAATTGTGAGCACTTCTTACAGTTCCTTATTGAAAAGATAGAAGTGTGCAACCTATAACAAGAACTTGTTTAAAAGTATATAACATTATTAATTGCTGCTATATGGTTGTTAACAATATCGCTGGAAAAAAGGGCTTTCAAGCATCAATATAAAATTCCTTTTGTTCTTAACAGATCAGCTTTTATCCACTGGTTTTGCTAGTTTACATTTGGTGTAAATGTAAAATTGTTTCAGAATGTTCTCAACAAAAGATACAAATTCAGATTGATCAAAACTTATTTCAAGTCTAGGCTAAGTTCAACAAATATGTGCTTAATTCAGAAAATTATTTTAGCTGAAAGAATGGAAAAATATTTTAAATTAAACAATTCTGATTAGCATTTGAAATATGGGGCCATTTCAATATTTTGTGCCTGTTTTCAAGGTTTGCAAGTATGTAAAGTAGCTTGATTGTCTGAAAGAACAGCATTTTCCATAGTAAGAAAGAATGCACCTTTCCAGAAGGAGTAACATAGGTTAGTCAGGAGCTAGAAAAAAACCCAGGCACTTGTTACCATCCAAGTTCATTCTGCAGATGCTATGTAGTGAAAAAAAGACTAAATATGCAAGAAATGAAAAATGTGTCAAGGGAAGGGGAGGCAAATGATAGCAGTGGCTGAGAAGGAAGAGGGGAGCTGTGACCTTGTGCAGCTTATGGTAAGGTGCTGCCTATTGCTGTTTGGTGGCTCCTGCAAGGCAGCATTAGCAGCCAGGAGCCCAAGGGACAGAGATGTTCAGCCCGACTTCTTGCAGGTTCCCTGGAGACCTGGTGGAGTGCAGAGTATGTTGTGTCCCTTGCCAACAGAAGAGTCCTAGGGAAAGCAGCTGGAGCACCTGCCAGCTCCTACAAAGGCTCGAGCAGAGAGATTGTGTTTGATGGGGCGCGCAGAGAGGTTGCTGCCCTGCAAAATGTGAACACCAGCATCCCTTCAGAGTGTCTTCAAAAGCATTCAGAAGCTTTATGAGAGAGAAGACACATCCCTGTCCACTTGGCTGGAAAGCTTTTCTAGTATCTCACATTTGCAGGGCTGACCATAATTGTGATATTTTTTCATTGATGGTCTGGGTGCATTGGTGCAAAGGCTGAAAAGATCGTTGTGAATGGAACTTGCCCTGTATACACCAGCTTCTGGTGTTTGCAGACAGGCATCTTTGAGGAAAAACAGCTTGGATAGGGATTTACAAACTGCTCACAGCTTGCTCAGCATTCTGCTTTACGCTGTTTGATAGCTTTATATATATTTCATTGTGGCTGCTACCCACACATCTTTGACAGGTATGAAACCCTTAGTCTGACATATGGCTTCAGGGTATCTGGAGCCTAGGTATTAGAGTGAATAAAATTAAGCTGTGCCAGAAACAGAGAAGTAGGGGAAAGATGCCTTTACAGAAGGAAACTGGCATATCTAAAGGACTGATCAAATACTGAAAAATTATCATGTGAAGCAAGCAATAAATTGCACAAGAACTCATGCACCATGACTTGGGATTGAAACTATCTGTAAGAAGAGCTAAAACAGAGGAGAATAAGGCCAGCCCTAAAGCCTTGCAAGACATTTCTTCCTTTCTAATACACAGTTGCATTGAATTGGCCAGCCAACTGTTGGTTAGTTGGGGTTTTTAAATTTAGTTTTAGAAAGGAAAATATGAAAAGACCATTTTGAATTAAATTCAGATATAGTATGCATGGGGCTGTAGCCAGCCACTTCATACAGAATTCACTTCCTGTACTTAGGAAGAGCAAGCTAGTTGTGCAGTTACAATATTGAGTGTGTTTATAAATCAGTGATGGCTGAATTATAATATCTTGGACATTTTCTCACCTAGAAGACTTATGCTCTACTTGCAGTTCTGTGCCAGCCTGAAATAGTCTGTCTTGCCCTGCCCAGCACACACCAGCTGTGGAGTGACCCTTTCACCCACACTGCTTCCCAGGTTCTCTCTTTCTGTCTTATTTATTGCTACAAGAACATTTCACCATCACAGATAAGAAAGAAAAAGGGCTGTTAATGCTCATATATCCATGTGTAACAGCAATGCATTCACCTATATAGAAGAGCTGTGCTAACATGAATGGTCTGGGATGGAATTCCTGCTTAGATTAGAGAAGGCTCACATCATGGTGCTATGAGATTTACTAGTGCAGAATCTGTTTTTTTCAGCTGCATAACTGAGTTCGTTTCCCTTCTGATTAAAATGAAAATTTTGGTAAATGCCAGGCAATCTAAAAACACTATGGAGAGGGTTTTCCTAGTTTTTGTTGATTTTGCTTTTTGTTTTTCTTTTGGATGATGTAGGTTAACAAAGATAATTTTGCTGTAATTTTCAATGCATTGACTGTTTTACTTAGTATGGCATGAAAATAAATGGTTAGGTGTCCACCTCAATATTCTTTAAAATAAGTTATTTTTTTGTGTCTTCCCTCAAAAAGAAATTATGGAAAGAGGAGGGGAAAGCTTGAAAATGAGACTAATGCTATATAATATTGCTGAAATAATGGCCAGGACTCTGTGTGTGTGTGTGTATCTGTACTAAGTTTTTATAAGCACAGATAAACTTGAATAAGAAAAGGGGAATCTTCCTTAGGATGATAAACTTATTTTGAGACTATTGGCAACTCTTGTATATTCCAGGGCAGTAGTAAAACAGCAATATTTTCTGTGGCATTGCTGAACTAGAGATAAAGAGATGAGTTAATGTTTTCTTCAGGATGAAAAAGTAAATACTTAAGGCATGTAAAATGGCAAAAAAAGGGTAATTTATATCACTTAGCCTCAGGGTAAAACACATAAGGTGTGATGTGATAGAGGTCACTAAATCTGCCCTTCACTTTCATCGGTTTCCAAGTTTGATATTCAAGTCTAGAATCTAGGACAGCTAATGCTGCCTGTTGGAAAACAGAGAGAGAGAGCAGTCCCCAAATAATAACTGGTGCCATCTTTCCTAGATACTTACTTAAGAATTGGTTGAATCAGCCCTGATATCTTCTCCATTGACTAGAGAGAGTACAAAACTTGATTCAATAGGTGTTTAACTTGCACATGCTTTTGTGGGATAAGATCAATAATGTCAAATAGTTGCCAAAAGCTAAGAAGATACATCATTCCTATTGGTACAAAATGGATATGAAGAAAGAGACAAATCACAAAATCTGATGCAATGCAATTTATGTGATGAAAAACAAGGAATGGAGTTTTTACATGGCATAACACTTAAACATACAGAGCCAAAGGGACAAACAATTCTGCTGCTCCCCTGGTGTCAGAGTCTGTCCAGAGATGTCATTTGCCTCACAACCATCATCAAGGACAGAGACTGAGACCCCCAAGGACTGGGACTGAGACCCTAAAATCCTACACAGGGGTTCTGGCCTGGCTGGCTGCTGCCTGCAGGTGTGCTTGCTGGACCAAGGGGCTGGTTCCTATGGGAACCCGTGCAAGAACAATGGATGGACTGGTCATGGTGAACTGAACTGAGCCAAGCCTGTTTACCTGGACTGGGCTGATCCTGCCTCAGTGACCAGGTGCAGTCTGGAATGTCCCTGAGCAATGAACAGCAATGACAGGTGCTTCCTGCCTTGGCTCTTTGGCTCCGTGCCCTTCACTTTGGTTCCTGCCTTGACCAACCTATAAAACTCTGGAGACCCCTGCCCACTTTTGTCATCCCCCCACGGGAGAACACCGCGTCTACAGGCATCTCCGGCCTCGAGGACTCGGCCCTCCACGTTGGTAGCTATAATCCCCTTCCCCCTCTTTTCTCTCTTTCTTACTATTCTTTATTTCTCTCCCCACTATCACATTTGGTGGCACTACAAGGTGCATTTCTGGTTAAGCAAACTGAGTTGTCCCTCGCTGTGTCTTTTGCGCTTTGAGATCCCCAAAACGAACCATCAGGTCTCTGCATATGCTTTGGACCCTGACACCTGGCAACACACATCTTACATGAACTGAGCTTCCTACTGCTGGAAGAATTCAGAAGCGGGGTTGCACGTTCAGTCCTGTGTTTGCTGTGATATTTGCTCTCAGCAAAGAAAGGCAGTGATGGTGAGGAGGAAGATGATGAAGAGAATGCTGGGGTTGCTGCTGCTAACCTTTCATAAGGATCATCCTGGCCTCTGCCCACTCTGTTCTTCTGTCTGTTGTCAGCAGGCCAATTGGAGGCAGCATTTCCTCTTCATTCTCTGCCATTTTTGCTATCTTTTGTAACTGAGTGAAAAGATCTCCCTCACTGAGACGACGGAAATTAATGACAACATCCAAAACAAAAAACTGCAAAAAAAATTACAGAAGTCAGAAGATCAGTCAGAGGTTGATTGGACCCTTTGTAGTCCAACATTTTGCTGTCACCTGGGTAGGTGTTGAGATGCTGAAGTCCTGCCTGGAGAGCCAGGACTGCATGCAATGGAACACAAAACCACTGGACAATGGCCCAGGGCTCATCCCTCCTGTGTTTTAACAGCAATGTAATGCTAGTTGCCATAGGGGACTCCCATTGTGTGTTGGACTCAAATAAGATATATGCTATTTGAACAAGCTTAAAAAAATCTTGGAGAGATAAAATCAGGCAGTACGTAAGTAATTTTCATGGTATTGTTTATTTAAATATAACCTAGACAATCTAGAAAATTTCCTGCACTTCCTGAAAAAGCAGAAAGCACTTCACTGGAACCTACCTCTCATTCCAAGAGCACCAGCAGGCCTGGCTCCAGTACTGCAAATAGTCAAGCTGGGCTATAAGGTACCATTCCCAGGAAACAGACTGCTGCTCCCTCTCCCTGGTAATTACTGGTAGGGGCAAATTCACTCTAACACTTCAGTATTTCTGTCTGCACCTGTGTTAACTTCTTCAGGCATAGTTTAGGGCCCCTACATGGTGTCTATGCCATGCATAGGTGTGATGGTGGTATAGTTACCATGAACTGTGTGGCAATACTTGACTGTCAAGAGAAGAGCATTTCCAGCAAATGCACTCTAATAGGATTCTTTTTTTCTGTGGTTTCATCTCTGTTTATTAAACATTTTTGTTCGAAAGAGAAAGCAAATGAATTCTGCCACATTCCTCCTTTCTGCATCTGTATTGGAACATAATGTGGGCCAAAGACAAAAATGCTGCAGAAGCGTCTTTTGGAAATATCGACCGCAAACGCTTGGTAAGAAGTGAGCTCATACATAGCACGCTAATTGCATTTCTGAACAAAGATTAGATTAGGCTCTCCTGGAGTGAATTTAAGCAAATTAAGAAATATAGAAAGGTATGAAAAAAGAAAACTACTTTACCTGATTGTTACAAGCAACAATGATGTGCTCTGGTTCTGGCATTACATTGCTTTTCTGGGCAACAAGGGTATCTTTGGTACGTCCTGGAAGCCGATAGGAAGAAAAGAGTCCATAGTATTGCTTCATACAGAGAGGATGACCAGACAGCTGTCCACGAGAAAAATCAGGAGGTAAAGCATGGCTGCAGAGCAGGAGAAAAACAAAGCCAGAGGAAAAGAGGAGAGAGAGTGAGAAAGGAAAAGAAATCTAATCTGTCCTTTGTTCTGTTACAATTAGATCAGGTATAACACAAATTGAATAATAAAATGAGATTACAGTATAAGGGAAATAGATGAATTCTCATACCAAAGTTAAATACATCATTCCTGGCAGCCTCATGCATATTCATTAAGCAATTGCATTATCATCTAGTGGAAATGGAGCTAGCAGGTCACAAGCAACTTTGCAATGTGTGTAGAAAGCCTGCCTAGATGGGACCCCAGAAACTTGGCAGGATGGAAGGCAGCAGAACAGCTGGGAAAGACAGCACCTCGAAGAGAGGAACGATGGAATTCCCTGCAAATCACAGCAGCCCTGTACTGTGCTGACTGGTTAGAGTGTGTGAGAGGGCCTTGCCTGAGAAACAGGAATGACTTGGGCAATACTCTGGGAATTTCTGTTTTCCACAGGTCCTTGCTTTTGTGCTAATTTTTACCTAGGCCTATGGAGTAATATGTGCTGAAAACTTTTTTTTGATTTTGGTTTGTTTTTTTTTTTTGATTGGAAGGTAGGTGAAATCAGCATCTCTTAAAAGGCTTCTTTAGTGGCTAGGAGGAAAAAAATTATCACAGTCCCAATTATGGTAATAGATTGTAAAATACTCCACTGACAGTAGGAAGTAATGGTGTTGCTGGTCAGGAGAGGCTGCAGAGACCACAGGAGGAGGAAGGTCTTACAGTGGAGAGATTTTCCTTCTACAAAAGAGAACTAAGCTTACAACTTGTCAGACAGGCAGGGGTGAAGAAGCAGGCAAGGAGGTTTACTCTTTTACAGCTTATGAGGGTTAACGTTTTATGCTAGTTGATCTTAGTTAACCATATCTTTAGAACTGTTGCAGTTCAAACCAGGGATGTTCATTGTAGGTCCCAATTCTCAAATTCTCTGTATCACTTATTTCCTTGTACGAGTGCATAATACATACATGACTTGAAGAATCATGTATTTCCCCTGTTTTTAATTGAAAAAGTAACGAGAGCATAAGTACTTTATTTTTATTAGCTGCTGAGCCAGCCTTTCTGTGGTGAGACTTCCCTCTCCTGCTGGGATGTGTTGTTTCTCTGGGGCAAGGGAGGTGGGACAGTGCCATTGTGGAGAGTGCCAGGAAAGGTGTGCAGGCTATGTAACCACAGTGCTGCGACTCTTTGGGTGTGGGCAGCACAGGCTTCCTCTTCTGTTCTCGGTAACTCTGTTAGGTAAATTGTGTGTGTCCTTTTGGGCTGCACCGTGCCTGCCAGAGTGATGACTGTCAGCCATCAAAAAGGATCCTTTCAATCTGTTACACTGCAGGAATACAGCAGAAAGGGCCTTAAAAAAAATGCTGAAGCACTTGCCCTGAAGCATCCTGGAGCCCCAGCCCTTCCCCATGGTGGAAAGGTGCAATACAGCCCAGCTTTGTACTGAGAGCAGCCTTGAATCAGAAGCCATGTGGATACTCAAGCTCTCCTTCCAAGCTACTTACGTGTCCAGTAAAGCCTTGTAGTCTTGCACTCCTGAAATGAGATTGGCAGCAAACCTGCAAGTAGCAGAGAGGAATGACATCAGTCTTTTGTCATTTGACAACACTGGACAGTTTCTGGGAGACAGAGGAAAGCCTGAATGATTGATGACACAGCATAAGGAGAGAAAGTCTTCTGGCTTGGCAAGAAGAGCTCCCTGCCCCCACCCAACACCTAAATTAGTTCAAAAGGAATATGAAATATGAATATGAATTATGTCAAAAGAAATATGATATCCTAGAGACAGTTCCTTCAAATGGTTAAACAGACTATCACAGGAAGAAGCCTGAAAGTGCTTATTTAGAGAATGGGAGCAAAGACTGAATATTTAATAGAATCCTCACATGGGTTTCAATATCAATACTCATAACCTGTCCAGTATTAGAGTACTTCCTGTCCTAAGCAGATATTCTTTTTGCAGAACTGTGGGACAGGTGGATTATTTCCTGACATTGTTTGTTTGCACTGTGTCAGAATGCGAGGCTTTGAGAAAAATATTTCCTTCTTAAAGCACGTGCATTAGAAAATGCAAGTTGGAGGTTTTTTGAAAGCTGTGTGCACAATAAATTTAGTCAGTAATGAATGGAAGCATTTATAGTTATGTTTAAAGTAAAGTAAAAAGATGCATTAGCTGTCTATGCAAAATGTTAAAATAATGCATATTGGTTTCAAGGTTCTGGCTGTTTTATAATAGCATAAATTCACATGCAGTTAATTATTTCAGTAATGAGCATCTAGAGAGTGCTAAAAATCAAGAAGGAAAATTGCACTATATGAAGGTAGATTTTTTTACTGTTTTAAAAAGAAGAATGTTTCGGCAAAGGTTGAAGAACAGAATCCAGTTTTAAGGGTGTCTAGAGAGGTATATGCTGTGCTTGGCTACGTGCTTACCTTCTTACTTTTTAAATTACAGTAATTGCCCACTACGGCTCAAAGCAGAAAGATCAGTTCAGGGCTGGGCTGATGGGCCTGAAGGAAGCTGTGTTCATGGGGAAGAATGATTTCTGAATTCTTATTCTTAGATCCCCTGTGTTTCTGGTGCCCTTTTGTGCATCTGAGAGGGACAATTTAATGCCAGCGTGGCCTTTCCAGTTTGCAGGGTGGATACGAGTCATAGTGGAGCCATGTTAAAGATTATTTTCCTTGAAACTGTGTGTCAGAAATTACTATTTATTCTTTTTCATCACAAAGTGATTTACTTGAATCATGTACAGTAAAAAGGTAAATATTCCTTAGGAATATAAATCCCATGGCATTTTTTTCATGCAATAAATGTAATAGTAATGACATCTTTCTGAATATCAGTATGAGTTATCCCAGAAGCATTGCCCTCAGTCAGCAAGCCCCGTAGGAAATAATTTTAATGGCCACAGCCCTTATTTTTTAATGGAAGTTGATTGTCTTTTTGCAAAAGCTGTACATTTATAATATCCTTTCATTTAGCAAAAGCTGCAAAGTCGTGATACATTACCTCAGCTGGTCATTTATGTCCTTGAAATACTGACGAGCAAAGATAATTGCGGGGCTGGAATTGACTGGAAGAGCCAGGCGGTTGTTGAGGTACATGTCATCCAGCCAGTAGTTAAACACCTGAGGGAAGGGGACAGAACATCTTAAAGCTGCCAACAGCACACAGAAAAGCAGTCTGGAGGTGAGGGGACAGTGCCTGCTGCTCCTGGTGTCGGCCATGGGTTCTGATTAATGGAGATGCTGAGCATTTTCAGTCTGGGTTCTGTGACCTCAGCTCAGCACAAGTCAGCTGCAATTCCATAATCCTATTTCTCAATCAATGGCAATTTACAGTGCGTTCCATTAAAAAATAAACAAGCTCCAGATTGGGGTGCTTTGGGTATTTCGTTGTTTGCTTCCCTCTACAACCAGAAAATGTTTGAATACAACATATTAACTCTTGCACAGTGGCAGTGGTTAGAATATGTTTAAGAGAGGGCCAGGGTTTTACTAGTGGTGCCTTTTCTCAGGGGGCTTCAAATATTTGTCAGTGATGTCAAGATGCTCCATTGCTAGCCATCAGATATTGTCCTGTAGCAAGACAGAGTGGGGGAAGAATTTCCCAAGCTTAGTGGTTCAGTCCTGCAGAGAGTGGCATGTGGATAGGGCCCCTGGAGAATTCCCTTTGTGCCCACTGACACAAATGCAGATTGCTGATTCTTGACCCAGACAGACACACATTAAATTTCTAACCATTTTTAATGGAAACACAGATGAACAGTAACTGCATTCCTTTATGTCTGAGCAGATACTGAAGAATGATTATTTGGAAAATGGAGGCTTTCATAAAAAGATCAAATGGTCTTTCTGAGAAGGCAGACTTTGTATGTGGTAACTATAAACAACAATGAAATTATGCAAAAATAATTACAAATGCATGCATCAGTTGAAAAAGTTTTCCTCCGAGATATTTCATTGCTGTTAGAACAGATGCTTCCCCCACAGTCTCTGGAGTCTTCAGGGGAACATGCTAGAGCTATACTCCTGGCAAGTTAAATTCCAAATAAAACCATTTCTACTTCACCTTAAGAATCAGGTATTTATTTTAATAACCAGAATTTAAAACTGTCACAATTTCAGAAAACGCTTATGCATTCTTCCTCCGTAATTTGCATGCTATAAGTGTTCAAATAAGCAGTTGTCTTCTGGAATATTATTTCCTATCAGGAACACTATTTAAATACTGGTTAGTTTAGCCACCATGAATCACAATATGTAAACAAGATTGGGCAGCATTTTGTTCAGAAATTAAGCACTGCTTTTAAAATGAAAGCACTGACAGCACTGTAGCCTTTTCCCCCTGACTGTAGCAGCAATTCAATGGAGTTTTTTTGTGTGTCACACAGAAGGGAGAACCACAATTCACTGACATTAGTAACAAGCCTGTAGGATTTCACTGAATGCATAAAATCATTTTCCTTGTTGGGATGGAAAGACTTCAATAAAACTAATTTTCAGCTGCCATATTCTAACATGGTTAATGAGGGCAGGTAAACTGTGAAATGGTAAAGTCTACTTTGGCTATGGCCTACCTAATTTGCCTGCCTTGGGAAGCAGAAACCTGATCTTTTATAAAGGCAGAGGTCTCTGCATGGTCTGTGTGATAGATGTAGATGTATATACATGTATGCGCATATTTAGCAAAGCAACTACTTCAGGGATAAAGGGCAAATACTAGTTCAATTTTAAAAGACTAATTTCTATAATGAAGTATTCCATTCCAGAATAACTGGAGTGGATTACAACTTTGGGTAGATGGCTGTGCAAGGCACTTTTAAAGCCCTATCAGAAAGTATTTCCCATTCTAATAAAAATTCTAAATCCTGTTAAGTAAGGCAAAGGAAGAAATTGCATCCAAAAGGTGTGTTTCCTGCAGATGTTGTGATATTTCTGTGCATGAACCTGAGTTGAATGAATGTCCTCATTAATGTCAACTGTTGATCTGAAAATATAATAATGACATGGATTTTGACATAATTTTAAAAATCTAGCCTATAATGTCTGAAATGTTCCTTGGTCAAAATGACCCCTGTTTGCATTGACCTGCTAAAAGAAAACAGTGATTGCATAGAGAACATAAGAAAGAACTTGTAAATAAGCACCATCCAACACAGCAATTATTTTTTCCACTCATTTGCTTACCCAGTTTGTTGTCTTTTCACTTCTTTCCTCAAGCATTTGCTGCAAGGTTTCCCCCAGGCCTCCTGCAATTCCAAATTTCTCCACAATGGCCTTGGTCCTTTTAAATTGCTCCTCTGGCACCAAGTGTTTCATGCTCTGTAGGTACATGCGTAAGGTCTGTTGCAGTGGTGGAACTGGAAGTTTTGGTATTTCCTAGTCATTAAAAAGAAATATGTATTAGTTAGTAATTCTACTTGTTTCCAATCTGTCCTCTTTTGTTTTCTTTTTTCTCTTTTGTTGCTGATTAATATAAAAATTAATTTATTCTGTTTTAAAAAATAATTTATAAAATCTTTAAAAACTAATTTATTCTGGTTTAGCAGTTGAGAGGCCTGATTAATACAAATGTATTGTTTATAGGCTTTCAAATGGATAGAGCAGGGGACTGGTGGAAAATTATTGGGGACATTATTCCTTGGTAAAAATTCTAGAAATCCTAGGACAAAGAGGCATGATGCAAGCAAATACCCAGAGCTAAACTCTAGGAAATCTGCAAACTAATTTCTAAATAATAGAATAATAGCCTAAGGTATTTCATTAGTAAAGAAGTGCATTTAGCTTGTGATTAGTAAAACCATGGGTTAATACTTGTCTGATTGGTAATATGAATGGTTATAAAATTCATATTTTATAATGAATTAGTACTGACTATGTACAGTCCTCAATAAGCTTGTGTTTTACCCTGCCCAACTTCTGTTGTCAGTCAGTCTGGAATGCCCCCAGAAGGCTTGATAAAACTTTTCTGTTATTCTTACCCTCTTTGGAGCAATAGTAGCTGGGAAGAAAAGGGTTCCATGCTGTCCATGCAATTAGGTTTCCTTTGTTTTTTAATGTAGAATTAACCAAGTGAAGTGTAATTAGTCATTTAAAAGCCAGAGCAATTATGGGGGCTGTGAGAAAACCAACCAAAGAGGTAATTCATGAAAGACTGGGAAATTGCAAGAGGTTGTGATGCTCTGAGCATGGTTCCTTAGGGAGGGAGCTGTGTCTCCTACTTGAGAATTGGTCATCTAATGCAGCTATGCTTGTCCATTAGTGATTAATGTAGGCCATATACTTTTGGATGCTTTATTTTTCTAATTTGATTTTTGCCCATCTCCTAAAGTAGGCAACATTCAGATTTTTTTGCTAGCTCTTGCTGTAATGGACATTTATTTTAGTAGGATTGCAGGCCACAATGGGATTTTGGGTGGAAGAAAGTATTAGCAGTTACCTGTCCCACCTGCTGCTCAGAGTTAGTCCAGTACATGCAGGGAGGGAGGGCATGGAGGAAGTAATGAACAGTAGGCAGGGACTGGGTATCCTCTGAGCTCAAATACCAGCTCTGCCTTTTGACCTCCACAGAAAAGTCAGTGATGCATTATGTTCCCTATCTAGAAACCAAAGATTTTAGATACTCATGGATTGTGTCCTAGGATTACCTGTTATTAATGGAAATGCAAATCAAATTTAGCGTGTAATACACCCAGAAATAAATGGCAATTCTACAGCTTCAGGCTATGTTTAGTCAAGACATTTTTATTCTGTCTTTGATCTCTCAGTCATTGGAAATAGTGTTTCTTTTTGATACCTGGCTTTGACCCTATCTTTCTTGGTAAGGTTCCTGTACAGTTCATGACTCTGCTTAGGAAAAAACCCTGGAGGCTGACTATTGAAAGGCATACACAGCCTGCACCTTCTAAAGCAGCTTGAAAATGAATCATATGTGATTGTTTGATAGTGCTGTACTAGCATGAATAATTTCATGCCATCTCTGGCTTTTTAGTATAAAAATATTTGTTGCAGAATAATATTTAATTTACTGTAATTCTTCAGAGGATGCTGGGAGAAAGTTTATTTGGATACGATAAGCACTAGTGTTAGATCAAGGTTTCTGGCTAGAAACTGTTGCAGGATAACTTGTGTTCTCTTGAAATGAAAAAATTTGCTCTAGAACTGAGTTTGGGTTACAGATATGATATTAATTTACAAAATGAAAAGTTGTTAAGTCATCTTATTTTTTTCCTTTTTGTTTTCCTGGAAAGAGTTACTTACTCTTTCATCTTTACTGCATGTATCTTTCTCGTTCTTCTGCATGTTTTTTTCTAGGTCAGGCATTCCTGCATTTCTTTTGGTATCTTTCGTTGAGGACAGAAATTGAAGTCACTTGGGGGCACTTATGGAGCCTGATGCCTCAGTTCTAGAAATAGAAAAGATTTAAAGTCCTGTCAGTACCCATTATTTATAACCAAAATGTACGAGGGGAGTATTCCCTGCGCAAACACACACAGAAGCTTCAGAATGCAAACCTGAAGAGAAATAGAAGTAAAACATTCAAAGTAGCTGCACTGAGCCCTGTGGAGATTGCTCTGACATTCTGTTTGTCTCATTTTGCTTTAAATTTATTTATTCAGAACTATCTGATGCTCATAAAAAGTCCCATCTCAGCATGGTTTATTTTGTCACTGTAATTTACTTTGCAGTTTATTGTGGCATAGTCTGCATGCTTGTATTACTGTTATATGTTAGCTGGAGGAAAGGGGGGACTTTTCTTTGAATGTACTTATGTTGACACAGGAAATAGTAATGTTGCAGTTTTCTTTACTAGGATCTTATATTTCCTCCCCTTACCATTTCACAGGAAAGCACCCCAGCCTTTAAATGTTTTTTCCATGGCACTGCTCCCTCCATGGGTACAGTGGGGTGACGTGCTAGATGTAAAAAGGAGCTTGATGGAGATGTGCCTTTGCCCTCTGCAGCCTAGAATCTCACAGGGTACCAGTGCTTTGGGGCCATAGGTCCGGGCTGGGGTCCCTGTGAGCCTGCCAGTGAAGGCTGTGGGAAGACTGGCAGGGGTGCTGTACCCCGGGTTTGAGCTGCTTCATACAGCAATCTTTCCAAATAGCATATACTTATCCAGGGAAACAGCTTAACCTGCCAAAAGTACAAAAGTAATCTGTGACAACAAATACTTTCGCTCTTGTCTCTCTGGTATTGTGCTTATCCTGGTTTTCACTTTCAGAGGTGCCTCTTAACTCCTTTTCTGTGATGGAATAAGCTATCTGGCACTCACACTTCTTCTGATATACTAGTGACCACACCAAGCGATTGTCCTTCAATTATGACAGTACATAAGTACAGCTAAAGCAGAGGGAATTTTTTGTGTTTAGTCAAGTCCTGATGGATTAGAGGTTTTTTGGTTTCCCTGTAATCACTTTGCACTGCGTGTATGCAAAATATAAATGACAACGTGTTGAATATGTAGAAAATAATTTTTTTCTGTAATCTTTGGAATTATTATATTCAGAGAACTGGAATCCCTTCTACAACAGCTTTTAAGAACCATTTGGATTAAACTCTACAGTGTGTGCAAGTGAGTTGAAGAGTTTTGTTTAGCAATAGGCAGAGACAGCTGTGGATTATTCCTCTCCTGAGGAACTAGCTTGGCTATTCCAGTCTTGCAGCTTCAGCGTGCAATGTGTATGTGGTCACTGACACCTTGTGTTGATCCTGCCCTGCACTGGCTGTCAGTGGGGCCATGTGCTGTGAAATAGGTTGTATAAGGTTGAGAGATGTCCCTGGGGCCCTGCAAGGAGCAACACAGCAAACTCGTGTTGATCTGTCATCTGCTCACAATTTCAACCCAGGTGAGAGACGATTTCCCTCATGGAAGGCCACATTAACCCACTGCGCTGCTCCGCTCCCCCTCGTATGCTGCACAGGGCTCATCACTTAGCCATGCACTCAATTCCTAAAACACAGGTCCAAAGCACCACAAAGAATACACGTCTGTAACTCCTGGAAGACTGTTGGCTTGCCCAGTTGTTTATGGGCTGGCCTCAGGCCCCTACCTGCATTCAAATACAGAGCAACCATTTTGACTTTAGAGCCCCTTAAAGGAAAAATCCTGCTGGTATTCTTTTTGCTGGGACTTTTGTTCTTTCTTTCCTTATGTTTCTGTTTGTCTAACTGCAATATGGTATCATGCTAAAAGTCTGTATTGCCTTTGTGTCTCTGGGAAGTGCTAGTACTAACAGCCCTGCATATCTGTAGAAACAGTGTGATAAAGAGTTTGGAGGTGGCAGCCTGAGCTGTGCTTTTCTCTGTTGCAGGGATGAACGGAGGCTTTGTCTCTGGTTCAAGTGCTGACAGCTTAGCATCACACCCAATCCTGCATTTGCTTAATAATGGACAAAAAAAAAAAAAAAATTGACACAGGAGAAAATCCTGCAGAAATTCAAGATGACTTCAAAGTTGCTCACTAGGAAGCTGTGAGGTGCATTGTCAAAGTTACTAGGCAAAAAAAAAAAAAAAAGAAAATATAATCCTAGCTGTTTTTATTTACAGCTGGCTTAGCTGGAGCGCCAGGGTGAGCAGCTTAGCACGGTGGCTGCGAGTCACAGCAGGCTGGGGAGCCGGGTGGCCTCCCACACAGCTCAAAGCAACAACTCAAATCCACAACAAAAGGCACTGATCTCTCCTAGCAGATAGCAGAGAAGGACTAAGATAAGCCCATGTGCTTATACTTGAGTTCTCCTGACATGGTGGACTTGGGAGGCAGCTTGCGGTATATGATGTTGTTGGGTCAATACATACAGCCCCCATCCATTCATCCTCACCCTCAGTGTTATCAGGAGAATAAGCTTAAAGTTCTCAGGAATCTCTGCTTGAAGTTGAGGAATGTATGCGTTGTCAGGAATAGACGTGTGAAGCGCGCAGGGCCGCGGCCGTGGACACTGCGAGCGGAGCCAGGAGCCGCCCTGTCGCCGGGCGTGAGCTCCCTGCGGGCCATGGTAGCGCCGGACGCGTCGGGGAGCGCTCACGCTTCGCCGGAGGCTGCCGGCACGTCCCGAGACCTTCCTAAGCCTCAGCCTCGAAGGAGCCCTTTCCCTCCCGAACCGCCCATCGCGGCGGGACACTCGGGCGGCGGCAAAACGGGCGGCCCCATGGGCGCCGCCTCACCCGCCGAGCTTGGCGAAGGGAGCTCGCTGGGCTCCGCTCTGCGGGACCCGCCGCCCCCGCTCTCCCCGGCCCCAGGCTCTGCCGCAGCCGCGCCGTCGGGGCAGCGCCAGGCGCGGGGCGCGCAGCCCGCCCGCCCGTACCTGCTCGTCGGGGAGCTCCGGAGCGGCTGCCGGGCGGACTCTGCGAGTCGCGGCGGCTCTGTCCAAGGTACCGCCGCCTCCTCCGCGGCCAGGTCTCCTCTGGGTGGGGGCGTGCGGGAGGCTGCTCAACTCCGCCGCCGCTGGCTCCTCCCCGCCCCGCACCGCCCGGCCCGGCCCGGCCCTGCCCCAGCGCCCCTCCCGCTGCGCGCAACAGGCGATGCTGCCTGCGCCGCTCCCCGCCCGCTGTGCTGCGCGGCTGCTGCGCCCGGCAGCGGCGGCTTGCAGCGGCGACGGCTCGCCCCGTGCCGGCCGTGTCCCCCGAGGGCGGGCGGGGGCAGCCGGGCTCGCCGGCGCTCCTACGACCGTCGGGGTCAGCCTCGGCAGCGGCAAAGGCAGCCCCAAGTGGCTACTGTGCTCGCAGACCCGTGTCGCCACGGGGGTTGTCGCCAGTGTTGAGAAGTGTCTCCGTGGGGCATTTGCGGCTCCCGAAAGCTCGGTGGCCGAACGGGCGGCGCTGCCAGTGGCTGCCGGCACCACGGCCGGGAGGGGTGGGAGCCGCGACGGGGCGGCAGCGGTCCCGGGAGGGGCCCGGGCTCTGCAGGAGCTGCCGTGGGGCGGGCTGCAGCAGCGGTCCCGGGAGGGGCCCGGGCTCTGCAGGAGCTGCCGTGGGGCGGGCTGCAGCAGCGGGCCGGGCCGGCAGCGCGGGCGGCGCCCTGGAGGAAGCTTCGCTTTTGCCGCTAACCACAAAGAAGCGGCTGCGGTTTAGGGGCGCGCGTCTCACCTCCCGCCGCGGTCCATCGCTCCTTCGCCGAACACCCGCGCCAAAGCGCCATCCCTCTCTCTTCATGAGCTTTGCACCGCCTGAGCAGCGACTCGACCGCCCCGGCGGGAGCTGCCGAGCCGTGCGTCCCGCGCAGCTCAGAGGAACCGCTGCTCCGCGGCGCCTAGATCCCCAGGGACGGGTGGGAGCCCTTTAAGGTCCTTGTTAATGTCTTTTCCCCCCTCTTGTGATTACAAATAATTTATTTTGTTTTCTAATGTGTTAGGAATTAAAATAAACGATTTTGGCTTATATGAAGATAAATTTACAGGGGAAATTATGGAGTCTGGTTCCCTTGTGAGTGGGTCGAAGGTTTCTACTGTTTGCAAATGTTTGAATGAAGCGTTTCACCTATCTTTTGTTTTTGTTTAATCCCTGTCGAGTCACTGAGGTGGGTGCCTTTTAATTGGGCAGCCTTTAGCACTGAGAAAGGCACCTTCCAGTATTGTACCTCTAACTGCTGGTGATGTAATTTTTGAAATATTAGAAAACTGAAATTCATGATTGTGGGGAATTAAAATTGAATTCGCAAGAGGATTCAAGGAGCTGTTTTTAAGCAAGCAGTAGCACGGTTGCAGCACGATGTTTGCTCAGACCCGTAATATTGCGAAGAATGAATGAGGACATTTTGTACTGGGGTTTTATCCTGTGCAATTTTGGCAGCTAGTGAGAATTGTGCTCTGGGGAATTGTTACTTTAGGGGTTACACTGAGCATAACCAGCTCCCTCCCCTAAGCAGCCCTCAAAAACAAAACAAAAGACAATCGATCCCCTTCAATGCTGTTTATTCAGATCGTATTATTCTTGTAACTTAGACTTCAACATAATACAGCATATTGCACTTACCAGAGAGCAGCACAAGAGAGAAAAAAAGGGACAATATTCAGTTTATTCCCAAGGAAGAATAAAATGAAACAGTTGTTGCTCTTCTTAAATATATGAAACCAACTGAAAGTCTGAGTATATGTACACAAGATTTACTAAGTCCCTGAATACACCATGTGAAATTTTACGCATACTTTTTTTGCTTTTCTTGTAATTTTTACAGAGATATACAGTATATCACACACAGTTTCCGTTTGAGAACACTCTGCACAATTATACCCCAGCTACAAGGCTGATGGGTTTTTTGTTTTCTTTTTGGTTTTTTTTTTTGAAAGATCCCCTCAGATTTCTGCTAATGATTACTCCATTTTTTTTTCAGTATTGTCTCCCATTTCCCACCCACCTTGCCAGAACGCTGAGGGAAATACAGATTAAAAGTAAGTCTAGAAGAAAGCCATTACATCATGACAAAGGTTAAACTGTAGATATTGCACGTCAGTACAGAAACATAATGCAGTAACATTTTCATCCCCCGCTTTGCCTCTTTCCCACATGTCTCTCCTTGCTTCTGGGTCCGGGCCACATGGGGGAACCTAACTGTACTCATAGTCTGACGAGTCCTCCTCAGACACCCCTTTCAGGTCTCTGTGGTAAGAGCCCATGCCATTCTCATCCATCTCGCCCGCTGGCTGGAGGCTTTTGCCCGTGCCTTTGCGCTCCTCCATTTTGATGGTGTCGTAGAGTCCCTTAGGTCCTTCTTCAAGGAGGATGTTCCTCTCCGAGTGAGAGGGTTTCATTTGGCAGACATTTTTGAGAAAGAGAAGGACAGGGGCATAAAGCACGTTGGCAAGCCCCATGCCCAGGTTGAGCTGCGCAAAGCCCATGGTGTGCACAATTTGGCCAGCCACGATGGGCCCCAGGGCATATGCCACGCAGTAGGAGATGTCTGCAATGGCGTAGACGCTGCCATAGACAGAGACGTGACGCACGTCCACCAGGAAAGCCAGCGTGGGCAGCAGGGCCGTGTCCACCAGGGCGATGCCAAAGCAGATGCCACAAAGGGGAATGATGACCTGCCCGAAATTCCTGCAGGCTGGCACCAAGCAGGAGCTGGCACCGATGATGGCCATGCCCAGGGCCCCGTAAAACCACTGCAGGTGTGGGTACGCAGCAGCCAGTCGGACGGTGACGTAGACGCCCAGCACGTGGGGGAAGAAGGCGGGCAGCCAGGTGAGGCCCACCTCCCACTCGCTGGCCCCCATGGAGTCCTTCATCCAGTTGGCGATGGTGGGCTCCAGGAAGGCCAGGGGGATGTTGCAGGTGGCCAGGGCCCCTGCCACCACGGCAATGTAGGGGTCGATCATGAGGCGGTGTATGGGGGTGCCGACAGGCATGTTGGCCCGTGCTCCGGTGCCGCCGGGCGGCGCCAGGACGAGCAGCAGCAGCCCGTCGAGGACGCAGACGCAGGCCAGCACCACGAAGGGCACCCGCTTGCCCGCGAACTCGTAGAGGACGCCGCCGAAGGGGGGTGCGGCCAGGCTGCCGAAGGAGATGCAGGCCAGCGCCGTGCCCAGGGCGCGGCTCCGCGCCGGCTCCTCGGCGTAGCGGTCGGCGATGAGGGCGATGCCGGCAGTGTCGGCAAAGGCAGAGCCCAGCCCCTGCAGACTGCGCGCCGCGAAGAGCGTCGCGTAGTTCTCGGCGAAGGCGAAGGTGGCGGTGGAAAGGAACATGACGGCCAGCCCGGCCAGCAGCGGCGCCTCGTAGCCCACGCGGTCGATGAGGGTGCCGCTGAGGGGGTTCACCAGCAGCTGCAGCATGGCTTTGGAGGCGAACAGCATCCCGATCTGCACGTCCTCGTTGTCCCCCGAGGCCGGCGGGTACCGCGCAGGCAGAAGGCTGCGGTTCCCGCCGCCGCTCCCGTTGCCCCCCGCGGGCGCGGACGGGCCGGCGGTGCCGCCGCCGCCGCGCATGGCCGCGATGTAGTCGGGGATGATGGGCACGATGACCATGTAGAGCATGTTGTCCAGCAGCAGCGCCACGCACACCACCACCAGCAGCAGCCGCCGCTGCCGCCGTGCTTCCCCCATGGCGGTGCCCAGCTGCCGCCGCCGCTCGCCCACCGCCTCCGAGAGGCGCTCCACGGCGGCCCGCGCCCGGCCCGCGCCCCCCGCCTCCGACATCGCCCTCAGCGC
>VZUI01037230.1:0-107844 GCA_013401135.1 Cettia cetti | reverse complement strand
CCCCCTTTCTCCCCCCCCCCCGCCTCCCGGCTATGCCGGCGGCAAAACGGCCCCGGGCGCTCAGCCGGAGCTCAGCCCCGTACGACTCGCCCACATGACACTTGCCTCCCTGCTTTTAAGGCTCTGAAGCACTTATTATTAGCGGGACACGGGGCGGGCGGGGGGATCCCCGTCCCGCTGCCCCCGCCGACGCGCGCTGATTGACAGCCCGGCCCTTCCCGCGGCCCGGCCGAGCAGCAGGGGGGCCTGGGAAACGTAGTCCCCCGCAGGAGCCCCGCCGGCCGCCGGCGAGCCCGGGAGCCGGGACTACATCTCCCAGGCTCGGCCGAACCCCCCGGCAGGGAAGGCGCGGAGAGGGGCGGGACGGGCGGGCGGACCCCCCCGGCGGGCGCTACCGGGCAGGGCGGGCCCTGGGCGCTGCCGCGGGCGGGGAGGGAGCCCTGTGGCTGTGGTTCTTCCCACGCGTGGCCGCGCAGCCCGGGGACAGTCGCAGCAGCAGCGGTTTGGGCGGGGTGCTCTTATTCCCCTCCCCGGCAGCCAAGGGGTTTGGGTGTGTGTTGTACGAGCACCCACGTACCACCACAGAGCCACACAAAGGAGAGGGCTTCGATGTCTTTTCCACATCAAAATAAAGCGAAAGGAGGCGGCTGCAGCCCCGAGCTGAGGGTTCGTCATTCGGAGTGAAAATTGCAGCGGTCGCGCCCCCTCCAGCCGCGGGCGCGGAGGAGAGCAGAGAGAGGATGGGGCTGCGTGTCACCCACGGGAAAGAACAGCCACAAATCACGGGCTCGGCAGGGGGTAGCCCCTGCCCTGTTGGAAATGTGAATTGCAGGGGTGAGCGCTAATGACATGGTTATCCATCAAGCCCACATTACGATGCTGTTAGCAACTAATTAACAAATACAATCAGCCCGCGAAACTTCCACAAAGGAGAGACCATCAACAAGAGAAAAGCCGTAAAGAGTCAGGCGAGGCAAAGTTCACTACAATAGAAGTGGGAAATCATTTCCAATAAGGGAAAGAGACGAGACATTTCGGTAATACACATCGAACAGACCGTAGGTGAAAAAAACAACACACACACACACACAAAAAAAAAAAAAACAACCAACCAAACAAAAAAAACCCCCATCAGCCGCGGTTCCCAGGAACTAGCGATCAGTTATCATCAGCGTTTCCTCCAGCACTGACAAAAACACGGAGACCGTGGAAATTCAGCCCCCAGACCCTGCCCGCCGCTGCCGGCGCCCAGATCCGCGGGGAAGCACCCAGGGACCGGAGACCGCGAGGAGGCGGGAGGAGGCAGCCTCGGCAGGGGATGTGGAGACCGACCGTCTCTCCCAGCAGCCTCGGAGCCTTTCTGCCGCCGCTTCCCGAGAGCCCTCCGCAGGCACCGGGGGCACGCCCCACCCGCGGCCCCGCACACGGGGCGGGCAGAGGCTCGGACTGCTGCCGGACCAGGCGCCCCATCCCCGCGGGACTCCCGAGCCTGGCACCAATCACCGCAGAAAAATGACGGGAGGGAGCGTAATCACCAATTAAAACAAAAATAACAACTGTAGGGACGGGGAGCTGTCTGCCCCCGAAGGGCCAGCAGGCTCCCGGGCGCCCAGCCCAGCCTCCGCGGGCGCGCCGCTCCCGCATCCCGCTGCGCGCCGCCCCGCGGTACTCGCTCCGCCCGCCGGGGCGGTGCCACTTCCCTCCCCGCGGTGAGGGGACCACGGCCTGGGGGGAAGTCCTTATGGATGGGGTGGGTTTTTTGGTTGGTTGGGGGTTTCTAGTCTTCTTTTGTTTCTTTTCGGGGGTTGGCGTTTTTACCCTTTCCTTCGTCGTTTCTCTTCTTACCTATCGGGAGCAGCGTTTTACCCTCCAGAGGCAGCCCATTCCCGCTGCCCTAAGTGGGATTTTCACCGGTGTAGAGAACGGGTAGCAGGCCGTTTTTACTTTATTATTATTATTGTTATTTTCTTTTCCCAAAGTAAAGGCATTCATAACGGTAGGAAATGCATTTCCAAAGATGTTGTGACACCTGCAGCCCTCCCTGTTTCGAGCGCGATCCCTCCAGCCTCTCCAGGCGCCGGGAGGCTCGGGTTGCCTTCCCGCGGTAGGTGCGGGAGATCTGAAGGCACCGGAGCTCCCCCGCTGCCGAGCCCTGCCTACTCCGGCCGCGGGCAGGGCAGAGGGTTCTTGGAGAGAGAGGCAGGGTGCATTATTACCCAGCCCGTCATCCCACACCCAGCGCTGCAGGCCAAGCCAGCGCTCTTCCCGCTGCCCGCCGTCCTGCGCGTCCTCCGGGCAAAGCGCGGCGATTTGTCCGTGCCTTTGAAACGTGCGCGCTCGGCTGGATTTACGGCGTGGTCGATAGGAGCCAACACTTTTTATTATTGCACAGATAAGAGTCAGAATATAGCCGCGCTCCGTCGGAGCGGCTGAGCAAACCCGGCGAGGGGCCGGCCCTGGAATCGGTACCGGCGAGCGGGGTGAGCTCAGCGCAGTGCTGTTTACAGGCCAGGCCGGGGGTGACCCCGGGCTAGGGGGCTCATGGAGCGGGGAGCCAGCTTCTCCGAGGGGCCGTGCCCGCCACGAGAGCGGAGTATGGTCCTGGGAATGCTGCAGCCCCGTGGGGGAGGCTGAAGGTCCCGGCAGGGCCAGCGCGGAGACAAGAGAGGTCTTGCTTTGCCATGTAGCTCGCATGGTACCCGCAGCGTACCTGGGTGTTCAGAGGAGGTGCACATCCCCCCGAGGCGGGGCAGCGCCCGCTTTTCTTGCAGGCCGGGAGGCAGAGGGTCCGCAGCGACAGCGGCGCTCTCCCGGGAGCATCCCCGGGCGCCCCGAAGGTTGCGCACCCACCGTGTTTGCGCAGTTTACAGGAACACAACGGACAGCAAAACAGATGCTGCGCAACAGCGGGCCACCTGTTTTTCACATCATGCTCCATCTCAATGCCGGGTTTCTTCATTATATCCATCCCGACAGATACCATGAAATACATCACTCATTTAGATATGGGAGCCGGCCTCCGGAGGACGACTTGCGCGGAGCACTTTGATGTTGAGAGACAGATTTCAAAAGATAGAAAGCCCCTTCGATGTTTCTAATTACCCCGCGCCCGGGGCCTGCCACTGATTAGGGCGGCGGTGCCGGGGTGATGCCGAGGCGGGCGGCCCGCGGGGGCTCGGCCCGGCCGCCCGGCTCGGGGCGATCCGCCTCCTCCGTCCGGCGGCCGGGGAAAAGCACACGGTGCATCAGCAGAGCTCCCCTAAAGCCAGCAGCGAGCCGCGGCCATCAGCCCGTGCTGGCGTGAGAAGGGGGCAGCAGCCTTTGCTGCATCCCCAGCGCCTCCCCGCCGCGGGAGGAGGTTTGGGAGCAGGCGGGATCTGCTCCCGCAGCCAAGACCCTTTTGCAAGAGGCTGCGCTGAAAGCATTACAGCCCTTGCTAACACTTCTGCTCACATGCGAGCCTTTTATCTCGGCAGCGCTGTTGGAAAAGCTGAATCACCGCGGAGAAAGTGAGGACTGAGGGGTATTTTTTCATATGCAACAAGCTGCTCTTTATTTAATCCTCACAGCCCCTATTTCTATCAATATTCCTAAAGCTGAGAGATCAAACACGGAAAAATTAAAACCATGCTACCACACTAAATAAGATTAAGATCGTGGCAATACATTGGCTGCTCCTTGGGGAAATAATTTTGTTGCTGCAGCAGTCATGGCCATCCTGGAGACAAAGCTTGTGTTTCAGGAATGGGTGATGGGAAAGAGAGTTGGGAGTTGGTCTCCAAACCCAACCAGGAGCCACCTCAAATGCCCGTGCTCCTGTGCCCTTCTGCTCCTAGCCCAACTGCGTGGGCATCACTTCTCTATGAAATGAATGGAATTTGCTATGCTGAGCTCAATAATCCCTGTCTTATTCTCACCAGCAGGCATCTTCGAGTGAGTCCCACTGTTGGTCTCAAGGGATTTTGACTCCAGGCCCCAAAAAAGAAGTCCCACATTTTCAGGCATAGGTAGCTTCTAGATCTCACTTAAAAAACCGCAAAAGGAGGCTTGCAGCTGGAATAATTCAGAGTTTCTGCTGAGGAAGTTTGTTCTTCCAGAACTGTTCTCTGCTCACATGATTCCCCTTTGACACTTAAGGAATTAATTTTATTTTAAAATTTAGATTACATCATAACCTTTTGAATTCCTGGCCACCTGTTCTGACTGCTTATGTGGAAGTAGAGCTTTCTTGGAAAGTCCATCCTCAGACATGAGGCCAGAAGTCTCTTGAAAACAGAGTCTGCATGCCTTCTCACTGAGGTGTCTTCCATGGCCAACCACTCTGTCATTCCCTGCTTTGCCAAGGACTTGTCAGCTTTTAGGACAGGGTGGAAAGCCTCTCTTTCCTCAGGGATGTGGGGCCAGCAGTGGACCCTTGCACATGTACATTTTGTAGCCTTTTTTAAGTTTTCTTACAATCAATATAATGTTTTTTATTTTGATCAGGATCTCTTTTTCTGATGTTCTTTCTTTTCCCTGAGGAAACCCACTCCTTTGTATTATTTGAAGCAAGCTGAGATGCAGCCAATTGTATTAGTTCTGGCTGGAGCAAATATGCATAATGAAACACTGGATGTGTGGTATGAGTCCAAAATAAATGGTCACTAGCAGAGCCAGCAAAAACCTACGAGCTCAGACAGCCTGCAAAAAAAGAAAAGCTTGGATTTTACCTGCAGTGCTCTGCATTTTTCCGAAGAGAAAAATGAACTTTGGAGTTTAGAGAGCTTGGGAAGAGACACTGGGGCACTGAGCCTTTTTCATTACAGTTGTGAATTGTGATGACTCTTGCATTTTTTTTTGTGCATACAGCATCTGTAAGTGGGAGAAAGTGTTTTATCTCCTAACCTGTTATTCCCAAGGCACAGCAGTTTTGGTTTTATGTGCCAGATGTCAGTTTGTCCTGATTCTTCAGGCAGCTGGGATTAAAGCTTCCCTGTATCAGAGAGGTGTTATAAGGATAATTCCGTTAATGTATGTGGAAATCTGGTACTGCAGCGATAAAGACCCTGTAAATATTTACACAGACAGACGAGCTCATGGAAATTTTACATTATTAGCTTAACTTCATTACAAGGAAGTAGTTGAGAAAGTCAGCAGTATATTACCTTCACTTTTTTTTTTTTTAATTAAACATTGACAACACATCTGGTGCTGCTTCAAGCCACTAGACTCAGAGGGTCACTCTTTTAAATATTTTACAATCTGCAGGGAAATATCAAGTCTCAGGCAAAAGAGAAAAAGAAACATAGCTGCTATAAGAATAAATCTTGCCAGTCAGACCTTTTACACTTTTAAGAGTTAATAAAATAGTGAGTAAAGAACAACCAGAGAAAATAATTTATTTGGACATTCAAAAGCCTTTTGATAAACACCCATACAAGAAACTGTTAAGGAAACTTAGTAACCACAAAGTGAGAGGTAAAGTCCTGTCATGGATTAAAATCTGGTTATAAATGGGTGTGGAATAAATGGCCAATTCTAGTAGGGAAAGAGATTAATAATGAGGTGTCCTAGAGAGCGAGACTCAGACCAATATTGTTTAATGCTTTATTAATAACCTGGGGGTGAATACTGAAGTGGCAAAAATTGATGTCAATAGAAAAGTACTTAGCTTAGGTCAGGAGCAACTCCAGAAGAATTTAATAAAATGGCAGGACCATATGTAGAAGTATGAGGGCAGCTTGGGAAGTGCCTTCAAAACCTACAGCAGCTCTCTTGCTCCTTCTGGCACATGGGCATGTCTCTGCAAAGCTGGGGGTAAGTAGTCAGAGGACAAACAGATATTTCCAAGCATCTCAAATACTTTTTGACTCTTCTCAGTTGCTGTTCAGCTCCCCTAGCTAGTTAGTTATGTTATGCCAGGAGGAAAGAGTGAGCTCCCACATGCCCCACCCCCTGCCAATCTCTGAGCAGTACCTCCATGAGCTACTCCAGTAATTGTTTAAAAAAAACATAGTGAGTTTCCATGGCTGATCATTCCCTAAGGACATGCCAACAACTCTGGAGGTCACCTCTCACAGATATTTTTTAAAAATATGTCTTTGGTCTGACGAGCATGATGTGGTAACAAACCTCTAGTCCCCCCAGTCTGAGGATGTAAGCTCCTTAGCAGTGCCTGGCACCCAGAAAAACAAAACCTGCCAGCACAGCTGGGGGGCAAATATCTATCATAGTCCAGTGCATAAAATAAGGGGTAAAGGCACAAGCAGCTACCTGGAGAACTGGCTGAGTTGTTTGGAGGAGTTGTTTACTCTGTGGCTTCTTTTTCCCACTGATTCCACTTTTGCAGAGTGGCTGCATCTTGACTGGGCTGTGCTGATGTGAACTCTAGCGCCTTGAGCTGGCACAGGCCTGGGCTCTCTCTGCAGGCTGTGTTTGAGCCTGCTGCACAGACACGTGTACTCACCAGCACTCTGCACGGCCATCCGTGGCACCTTCTGTAATCCCAGTGCTGCCAGTCCTCAGTCCCCACTGCTCTGTCTCCACAGTGCCACCCAAACGCAGCGCAGGCTTTTGAAGGTAATGGCATTCATGGAAATTCGAACGGCTGGTTTTCACGGGGATTTAGTATTGTTTTGTTTTTACCCAGTGGGTCATTTCCAAGGATACTATTCTGGAAAAGAAAGCAACTCATAAAGAAAGATTCTTTAGAATCCTCTTGATATGGCTTATAAAGTATTTTGAAGTACCACCAACAAAAGAAATTGTTTTTAAATCCCCTCTTTCATTTGATGATTACATTCAAAATGCACTGTTGTCCCCAGCATTGGAACTCCAGAGGAGTAGGTGGGGATCTGTACCCAAGGGTCACTGGAAGGCATCACACCCCAGTGGGAAGTCCACATGCACATGGGAAGTGACTTATCTCTGATGCTGCAGCGCCCAGGAGACAGCCTAAGGCTCCTCCCTCTCAGTGAATCACACTGCCTTGCCTTATCCCCACGTTTATAGTTCAATCCAAGCTCTCCATGGCTCGTAGGCACTATTGGGAATCTTACCTTTGCTTCTTTTATTTCATAGTCTGAAATGGAAAACCACACGCACATGCACACAACATCTGGTTAGCCTAACTAACAATAACCTAATACTTTAATGCAGGGGCTGGGTTCCCAGTGTGAATGGGCTTCGTTTGTGGAGCTTTATGAATTGACATCAAATGAGGACCTGCTCAGAAGTGAACACCTTCAGAAGCACTGGTCTAATCATTCAGCATGTGGAACCAGGGGTTCTGCTGAGGATCCCACTGGAAAAGAGTGATTTTACAGGCCTGGGGTGGGTGCTCTCTGTGCTCCTAAGCCTCTGGCTCCTAAGCCACAATTCTCTGTGGCCATGGCTGACTAATTTGTTATGGGAGGCAAAATGCTCAGGGAACATCATGGTAATATTTGCAGTAATTATACTACACAAGCATAGTGTGCAGTCATGCAAACATGAAGGTCACTAAATGTCTTGGGATTTAGGGCTTAGAATCGGTACATTTTGTGATTAGCATCGTCACTTTTCTCCATGCAAAGATAACCTTTGGGAGCTTGTTCTGGGAATTGGGATAGGCCAGAGTCTAGGGCAGTCTGTGGCCCTGGGCAGCTGCAGAATTAAAGCAAGAAAGATTAAAACTCAAGTATGTGACTTCAGACCACGGGGGCAGAGCCCTATCATTCCTTGGAAGTGGGCTGCCCTCTGCCTGCCTCGCTGCCCTGATGTGGGGGGAGGTATGGCTGCTTCCACTGTGCCTTTACCACTCATCTCTTCACCTCTGCTTGAGGTCTTCTTCTCTTTCCCATCTTCACCTCTGAGCCTGCTTCTTCCAGCACACCCCGTTTTTCCTCCGTGATGCCCCTCCAGTCATCCCTTCTGATTCTTTCTCCTGTCTCCAGGAGAAAATTGCCATATTCTCCTCCAACAGAGAAAAAGGCAATTTCTCAGCCTCCTCCTCCTGTGCCCTTTTGCAGACTGCAATGACTGCATGCAGTAACTGAGCCACTTCCAGCAGGGCAGTGCTGGTTCCTCTCCTCCTTACTCCCAGAACAATAAGCAAAGGCTGGCATTTTGTTAATCCAGGCATAATTAATCACCACCAATGTTTTTATTTTAATTCATCTGTTTACATAGCGTTGAAGAGGTTTAGGAGCTGTGAACTTTTATGCATGACTGTAGAAGATACAGATATTTTGCCAGGCCATAAAATCCTTTGCAGTAGTAGTAGTTTTTAAGGGGGCTTAAACAATTTTGGATTAAAATCAGCACAGAAATAGAAAGGAAGATGAGAATAGAAGAGACTGGAGAGGTACAGAAGGAGGCTGTCTGAGTCTTAGTTGTTCCAGCAGCACAGGACAATGAAAGGAGCAGAAGCAGAGCAGAGTATTTTGTACTCAGGAGATGATTTCTTGCTATTTACCAGTTCACAAAGACGTAGCAAAGAGGAAGACCTAGATCTGTCATTTATTCCTGTGCCTTTGGTATCTACCTCCAAGGATGCTGGCAGGCAAGATAATGGCAGTAGTGGTTTCCAGAGATGGGAATGCAGTATATTCTATGAGAGAAAAGGAAAGATGTCAGGTCCCTTTACAGCCTTTCCTTTGAATAGACAAGATGTTTGAATTGTTTCTCAGAGTCACTTAAAAAAAGGCATGTGAAAATGTCAGAGAATTTCCTCTTTCCCTTTCCCACCCAAATACAAAATCAAATAAAAGCAAACACATGGGACACAAATACAAGAGCAGCCCCCTCTGCACGGATTCGCTGTGATACACAGGCTGTTTCCAGATGTATGGTTTAGATTTCATCCAACTACTGCTTAAAGCTCAGCCTGAGAGTATACACTGACCAAGTTGGAAACTTCTGGGAAAACTCACCTCACTCAGCAGTGAGGCTCCTGCTTTTGGATACGATATTGGTCACTGCATCTACTTTGTGACCCTTTTGTCATCTCTCCGTTCCAATTAGATCATTTTAAAGCCTGCTGAAGTATAAAGTCCCTGGTGTGTATTTAAAAATGAGAAATAAGTTATATGGGGGTTTTATGTCTTTTGTCTGAATATTTTAAATGAACTGTTGGCATAGTTTAGGAAACATACAGCCCTGTTAGCATGAGCAGTGAAGTACACTCACATAAACACTGCATCATTGATAAAAAACAATTGCATCATGTTAACCTCACAAACAGTTTGGGATTTTCATACATCATGTGGATGAATGATGAATATCTCACAAAACTGCTTTTACTAATTGAATATTTGTGTGTGTAATTGGACCCTGGATGGGAATTTCTCAGACATAAGTACGCCTTCAGTAATGGTGAGTATATGGGTAAAAGGGATCACCTGTGCAGACGTGATGCTCAAAGCTGTAGTTATTACTGCCTAACTTGCTGCTTAGTATTTTTGGTCGTGATTCCAGTCCTGGTGGTTAGGATTGTCCTGCAATCAAGGAGACCTACATATCTGAAGCCCAGAGGCACCAGAGTTATCCCTTGTCCCTCTTCTGGCAAGAGACTACACGATGGGTTTCCTTCCACCGTGAATACTCAAATGGGCTATTACAAACTACTACAGAAATTATTCTGTACTGGGGTGCTTTTTATCAGCTGCTGCATAAAAGTATTCAGTCAGTCCCTGATTCAAATATGAATTAAAGAAACAGACACACAACACACACATTTCCACAAGTTGGGGCAGGTTTAACAACACAGAAGGTGGATTTAAAGCCCATTTTGCTGGTGTCAGATTTAGGTCAGTTGATGCAGTGACTCACAGATGGGGGAAGATGCCCAGTGGGTTTCTGCCAAGCCCTGAATTAGCTGCAGAGTCAGGATGCTCACACCTGCATGGCTCAGCACATGGCCACGGGAACAGGAGCACCCTGCAGCCTTGGCTGGTGGAAACTGACATGCCAACAGGGATTGGGCACCCCTGGGTCAAGGATTAAAGGGATTTCTGAGGATTCTTCAGGTTATAGGCTGTTATGCAGGAGAAAAATAAAACAACACCACCCCTCCCCCAAATTTTTAAAAATGGTTTTAATCCTCAAATCCAGGAGAATTCTGGAGCCACCTCTGAATCTAGCAAAATCACATCACTCTCAACTGCTTTGACAGAAATGCTGAGAATTTTATATTTGTTGAGCACCCCAATGGGTTGAAAATATTCCTGAGAGATTATGAGGCTCCCAGCTACTGCTCCAATTCACAGAAATTAAACCTTCCATCATCTGGTTTTTATATTTGGAAATGTCAGCTATACTTCCTATCACATATTTTGTTGCTTCAATGCACTGAGCCTTCTGTGAATTTCAAAACACATAACTCAGCTCTCAAGCATTTCTTTTGTAAATATTGATAATGGTTTCAAGTTCTTTATTAAATAACTTTTTAATGAGTTTGAGGACAAAGAACTATTTTTTCACAGTCTCACAAAGATAAGAATCATAACATATCTTTCTGTACCATGGAACACATGGTTCTCAATACCTCATTGTACAGCATAGACTTTCCTCACTTTAAAAAAGTTTACTTAAACAAAAAAAACCACCCCACAATTATGAGAAAAAAAACCCCTAAGCGGGTCATACCAAAATGTCCAAAATTGCATGCAAATGCTATGTGACAGCTCTGCAGGAAAGTGTGTGCTGACATTGGAGCAGACTTAGAAAGCTCCATTTAGTCCAACAGCAAGAAGAGTTGCAAAATGCCACCATCTTAATGCCACCGCTGCTTAATGAGGTTCAATGCATAGACCCCTCCTTGCTCAGTATTATTTATTGCCTGTGCTCTTGCCAGAAAGGATCCCTGTGTATGTGCTTAAGATCGAAGACAATAAAATATTATGATGAAGTTCACCAGAGGGAGTTTCCATGGGGAGGTTTTTTATCAGTTTACAAGCATGGCCAAAGTCCTGCAGGAGAGCTCTTCTTTGGAGCTGGCTGTAAACAATTTACATGGGAAGGTAATAGGAAGCCTTTAGGGTACCTTGGAAAATATTAAGTTATAGAAGTTCTGACCTCTGTCTTCTACACCTGGCCCAGAGGACCGATGTTCACTAGCAAGTACGCAGCTCTCTAGGAAACTGCACGCCATCAGTGAAAGAAGTGTTATTTTTTTAATACATTTCAATTAAAAGTTGGACTGGGTAGCAGTATACTAAATCAAATATGTTGTACAACTAATTTTCTCTATAAAAAAGCCAAATGTTTACCTTTGAACTTAAAAATGTTGCCTTCAGGCAAATCGTGTTCCAGCCAGCTGTAGTTTAAATGCCTGGTGCAGGTTCTGTAGCTTGCTTCTTCATTCAACACTCAAAATCATTCATGTTTGCTAAGTGGAATTAAAAGCCAGCTAGGAACAGATTACTGGTCCCCTGATATGAGCCTTTCTTTTTACACATTCCCTTGAAGACTTTCGGGTCTAATAATAACATTTTCCTGTGCTGGTCGTATTGACAGCTTGAAACCCTAATGAGGATCCACTTCAAATGTAAATACCTGGTTTTACTTGCATGTTTATTCAAGGGAATTGGTATTGAATCACATGGCTGGGACTGAAAACAGAGGTCAAGAGACAAACAAGAAAGTTTAAGTGATTTTAGAAGGTGCTCTAGGCCCAGCCCATGGCTGGACATATTGCCAAAGTTCTGCTTTCACAGTAGGCTAAGAGAAATATCTCAGGCTCTCCAGTCTCCACTTGATCAAGTGTTCTTGTTGAAATTAGATACAAAGACAAGCATTGGCACTGGTGGCTGGGGTTTTGGCGTTTATTTCTTTATTTTTTCCTGCAGTCAGGATGACAACAAAGCCACATATTGAACATGAAACCAAACAATAAGGATTGGGAGAGGAGCTGTTGTTGATTACCAGCAAGCAGGTTCTTATTTGCATTTATTATTTTAATGATGTTGAGATGTCCTTTAAGTGTTTAGGATGTGTTAGGGCACCAAGAGCATTCCAAGGGTATCTTTTCAGCCGTTTCCAGTTAAGAAGACTGTATTACTGAGTTGTGAATCAGAAGAACCATTCAGTCTTCCATCTTTGTCATTGTGCCAACACACAGGAAATGACCTCTCCCTAAAACCTGAGCACCTGCAACTCTCATTAAGGTCGGTCTAATGTCACCCATTGCTTTTCAGGCTCCAAAAAGGGCCTCTTACAATCTACCTGTTTCAAATTCCCTGAGGATTTATTGGCTCAGAACATAGATTACTTGTCTTGGTATCAGGGATTTCCTTTCTTTTGAACAGGAACATAAAAACACAAAGAAAGCCTAAACTCAAGTAACGTGAAAATATTGTGTTTGATTCCAGCCCATATATTCAAAGTTACAGATGAATGCCTGACTTTAACTTGAAATGTGATGCCCTGAGTCTGCACATGATCTTGTGGCATATAAAATGTTTGGAAGGCTTTGAAAAAACAGAAATATGCTTGGCTTTGGTTGCACTCTTATTATTATGCTTTCTTTAATGTATTTATGGTTGGCTCAATAGATATTTACCTATATCAAGCTTGGGTAGCAAGTTTCAGGACTCATGAGATCTGTGTTGCTCCTGGTTTTAATGGCAGCACACAGTCGAGTCTGTTGTGTACTTTATACACGTTGTGTCTTTGGGTGAGAGGGTCCCCACACATAAATGGTACGTCCAAAAGCTTGATCCAAATCTTCCTGAAATATACAGCATGGATGTTTCTTTCGCTGATAGGCAGGACTAAAAGTTTGAAACACTGAGCTCTCCTTTCTTAAGAAGCGAGCAGTAAATTACAAGCACCTGCAGCTTTACACTGACCTGAAATTGCCCTACTTTTGCCCTTTTAAAGTCAGACAAAGCAATAAAATTTAATGTATACATGCACTTACTGCATTAAAATTAATGGTTTCATTTCCAGACTGGTTACTGACCATGAGCTTAAATGAAATTAGTTCTCCTAAAAGATGACTAAGTACCCTTAGCAGCGAAGACTGGTTTTTAGACATAGTTAAAATGCACCATAGAGGGCAATGAAAATTTCATGCTCAACATGCTCAAATGCCTTAGTGATCTCAGGTTTTTTTGATAGGTTCTGACAAGAAATAATCTCTGAGCTCCATTCAACAGCTCACTCAAGTCAGAGTTAAAAGGGAAAATACATCAGTCATCTTGAAAGGTTTAAATGTAATCCCTTCTAATGATTTTTTTTTTCTATTGCTGTGTGTTCGCTTATAATCCTATCAGAAGTCTTCTGTAAGAACACCTAAGCAACTTCATACGTGTCTTCTTTTAAAGAAGAGTTTGTACATTCATCAGGCATGTTCAGCAATGTTCTCCCGGGGTGACTTTCGTATTATGAGAGTAAAACATTAAGCACATAATTAATCAGCAGTCAGAGCTAGCAGAATGTAAATGGACATGAACAGCTTGCAATCAGAACAAATTAACAGTCACGTAGTTTGCAGTGCCTGCACACTTACATTTCCATTCAGCCAGATGTTGTGTGACTCCAGGAAGGATACAGAAGGAAACCCTTCACCATTCTGTGATCTTCAAGGATTTTAAGCAATCTAAAAGCTGATGTTGTTACCTGTACAAAGATTGATCAGTGGTTCGCTCTTCAATCAGTTGGCTTGAAAGGCATCAAATTGCTCAAAGGCTGGAATATGAATAAAAAGGAATTAGTGTGTTCTCAGATAATAGATGGGAAATGGTCTCTGAACTAGGAGATGACTGGATAAAAAACCTTGGACTGTGATTTCACGGGGACCTCATAATCTCTGAAGCCAAGGCTGGTTCCACTGAATGCTGTGTGCTCTCACAAATCCTATTCAAAATCTAGCAAAGTAATATCTCCACAGCTGGTCGTGGTGGGCAGCTAAAGGATGATGGCAATGTTTTTGTGTGGGGACTGTTGCACTTGCTGCCTTTTCTAGTGCAGTAATCTGCTCAGTGTTGCAGTCAGTACACATACTTTTAGGAAAGGAGTGAAGTTGCAAAGCATGTTGTGCGTCCAACTTTGGAGATATCTCTGGAATACAGGGGCTCTCCCTGAGTAACTTCTGTCTATCACATTGACAGGCATTCATGCAGGCTATATACCTAGTAATCAGCATCCAGCAGCTTTTGCAAGTTAAACTATCAACATCTGGAAAGTTGGCAGAACCAAGCTTGGGATTTTGATTACAGTTTTTTTCACAAGGTGTGCAATTGTCCTGGCAAGTAAAGCCCTTAAGCCCCGTAAGGAGCTTTAGAGTATGCAATTACTTTAAAGGAAGACCATTTAAAGGATACTGAAAGCCTCAAAAAGTTTTATAGCTTTTGTGACAAGACCTTCTGACTCTTAACTGCCAAACTCAATCCAATGGTAACCATTTCCCTTCTGAGGGGAAAAATGCCCTGGTGAGTGTTTCTAGTCCTACACATAGTTCAGCAGCTGGGGCTCTATGGATAGAATAGTACAGGTATTTTTTAGTTCCTTCTATTAGGTACCTGTCAGGAAAAAAACGAGTTGTGTAGGTAACCAAACATTCCCCTTCTTTTCTCCCTGAATATGAGTTCTGCAGTGCTTCCAGGGAGCAGAAACATCTTTATGTTATATTGCAGCAATGGGCCAAAGGACATATACCTGAATCTAATCACCATATGTGAGAAAGGCAGCCTGGTGTCTAGGAACCAGAAGGAAGAAGCCCTTTTGTCAGGTGTTTTCTCATGGAAAAGATTTTTAAAAATGCTGTTGAGCAGAGCTAATGTCATATTTACTTTCCTGTTTTTGTTTTAGCACAGACTGTCTTATGTAAAAGGAGTCTACAACACACTCACCCGGCTCTTCTCGCCGGAGGCAATGCACGTAACAATTTCATCTATCAGTTACACCAAACCACAGCACGCTTTTCTAAGCTTAGCTTGTTATTGTCTCTCAGTCTGCAGAATAACTGAGGGCAATTGAACAGTTACTGGCACTGTAAATGTTTTCAGACTCTAAAGCTAGTAATACGCAACCTTATTTGAATTAAATTACCTCTTTTAGAGAGTCTGAAACCGGATGACTTCATATAATTCATTATGTTTAAGGAGGCAGTTTAGTGTGGCAAGTTAAAACCCATTAAATTGCTCTGTAGTTTTCTTGGCTGTGGTTGTTTTACTTAAGTGAAAGTAATTAAACATAAATATTTACTAATATCCCAGGCTGTGAAACTCTATAGCAGGAGGAACAAGGAGAACCAACCCTGTGCTGGCTCCCTGCATTAGTACCCCACGCTGGCTGAAACATGCTTGCTGGCTTTTGCACAAACAGGGCTGGCTGATGTGGAACTCTGATGGGGAAATGGAAGTTGAGCAGTTGAATTCATTTAAAAAAGAGGAGGAAATCACTACTGGGATGTGATCTCTTTTTTATATGCAAGATACATGCAATGGGCAGTAAGACATCACCAGTAAATTGGCATTTTCCCTGCTGATCCTGGACAAAGAGCTGCTCCAAAAGTCTGCTGCTAATGGAGAAAACTTCACCAAGTTGCATCAAGGCAGCATGTTTGTAAACCCTGTGAAAAAGCACAGGAGAGCCCAATCACCAAGGCAGCAATTCCTGCCCCTGCCATAGCCACCACACCTCATTGCTGCTCTCCCCACCAGCATGAACACTGGGAGAGACCCAACATCAGCAAATACCAACCAGGGCTGGTGGCCCCAGCTTAGCCTAAAGCTTCTGCAAGTCAAGAGCTCCCTCTTGCCAGGCTACTGCAGAGTTGGTGAGATGGCAGATGCTAGTAAGGGCAGCAAACTCTAGTTAGTCTGGATAAGATTAACTCCCAATGTGTTCTTGGGGGGGCCCATCAGGACACCAAGCAAATGGGTCCAGACTGGCCCAGTGTGCCCAGTGAACATCTCAGGGTTAATAATCCATCTGAGACTTCTTCAGATCTGATTTTTCAGAGACAGGCATAGAGGATTTAGCCTTGAAATAGTACTCTGTACTCTCTCTTTATAGCCCATTTGAAACTAAGGGGGCTCTTGCAACTTTTTAGAACCCCAAGGTAACACAATTAAGCAGATTTAAATTAGTTCCATTACTTATCGGAAGTTGATCTATGGACAGATTTTTGCCCTTTCTGCATAGACTGGGTCCACTTCATGCTTACGTTATGGCCTCTCTTTGCCAGCATCTGATAAAATAATTCTCATAAAAGACCCAAGACCTCCTACACTTTCCAAAAAGTATGAACCTGCTTAGCTTGAAGAAGGTATCACTTGCTGACCCAGGGGCACTGCTGCCAAAGTGAGGTACCATGCACTGGCAAGAAGAGCAACAAACCCCCAAAGTGGCTGGTGACTGGGGTCAGCCTTGTGCCCCGTCCTCCCCTGCTCCGTGCTCGCTGCTCTCTCTCGCGTGCGCACAGCGGGACTCGAGAGCAGTCGGGGCCTCGCAGCATCAGGCTGGGCCAGCACAGCCTTTGCAGGCCTGAGGGTGGGTACTGGCCCCTCTGGCCCCAATACACCACTTCCATCGCACAATTTGTGCTGAGACACCCCTGGACCACAGTGGCACCCATTAACTAAGGGCCAGTCCAGCAACATTATTAAAAACACCATGGAGCCTTAAACCCAAGCAGCTCAGCTGAAACAGGTGTCAGGCAGAAGAAATCTTGAATTACATGACTGGGGAGGTTTATTAGCACACTCTTAGACTGAGCATTTACCCAGAGATCTTGTTGCTTCATGTTTAATTCTGCTGATGCAACTGTGCCTTTTAATGTGGGTGAGAATCGTGGAGTTGTTGCATTCCTGTTTGCAATCCACATCCACCCAGAACAGACTGTGGAAGGTTTGCTTGGCAGGGTGTTTAGGGTGTTCCTCTTCTAAGGCAGAGAAGAGGATTAGACCAAGAATTATTAATTTGTGGAGTGAAATTTTTGTGTCCTGTGAGGTGACAGCCCTGTAAACCATCTCCCATGCCCAGCAAGCAGATGCCCCATGAAGAGTGATGCAGCACTCTTTTACTCCTCCCTGCTGACCTCTCAGAAGACACACTACGAGGGTTCAGGTCACCCCAGAACCAGTGTTTCTTTACATCCCCTGCCAAGCAGGGTGGCAGTTCACGCAAAGCATGCTCTTAAGGCACATGATGTATTTCAGTCATGGTTAAGTCCAAAACCTTCTGCCAAGAACAAGCTTGTTAAAAGCTGCTTTAGTCAAAAAGATGAAATACTAAGCTGCCTGCCTTTACAAGACAATTGCTCATAGGAGTTGAAATTCAGACATTTTCCTTTGGAATAAGCTGGCTGGATCATTTCAGTCTTTTGGGGGTATAATGCGCAAAGAAACTGCCAAAACAATTTTAAAAAATGAATTCTATACGTGGCTGGGAAGCAATCTGTATGTTCTGCTGGAAGAGGCTACCCCACACATGCTGGGTGCCTGCAGATCCAAGCCTTCCTCCTCCCTGTGCTGGAGTGCTGTGGCCTTGGCTGCTGATGGGCAGAGCACCATTTAACACCGGGCTCCTGTGCTCCTTGGCAGCACTGTAGCAGTGGGTTGATTTTTCTGCCAATAAGGGCCAATGATAAAAGGGAATATCTCACATTTGCTAGGGCTGTTGGGTATACAGGAAGAAAATTAATTTAAAATGTAGCTAGTCAAAAAAACAAGCCCATACCTAATTTATAAATCAGTCAAACAGAGCATCCTCCAGCCCCAGGCTCAATTTTTGTCAGATTTTTGTCACCAGTTCAGTAGCTTTTGATCAAATGGACACGTGCAAGTTTGACATGCAAGTGAAACTGCAAAAATAATTCAGGTCTAAAAGTGATAGTGCAGTATATAGCATGTTTCTATCCAAGCAAATACAACCAAATAAATATCAAGAGCAGGCTTAGTGCTTTTATTTGAAATCTGGAAGGCAGCTTTCAATAGTCTGAGAACAGTCTTCTCCTTTTAGCCTTTGGCACACAAAGGACTCCTGGATTCCAAGATGCTTCATGGAACCATGGAGTTGTTAAGGTTGGAAGAGACCTCTAAGATTGAGTCCAACCATAAATCCAGCACTGCTAAGTCCACCACTAAACCATGTCCCTAAGTGCAACATCTACATGTCTTTTACATCCCTCCAGAGATGGTGACTCCACCACTTCCCTGGACAGCCTAGTCCAATCATTGAAAACCTGTTTGGTGAAGAAAATTCCCCTAATATCCAGCTTAAACCTCCCTGGCACAACTTGAGGCCATTTCCTCTTGTTCTATCACGTGTTGCCTGGGAGAGGAGTCTGACCCCTCCTCACTACAGCAAAGTGTGGTATTGCTGAGCCAGTCCTGGCTGGCTGTGTGCTGTGGCTCGGAGAGCATTGCCGTGCCAGTGCTGGACAGAACAGAGATAAAATCTCTGCTAGCTCTGGGAAAGCATTCACGCTTTTATGTCCCAGGCAAATTGGGTTCCCAGTGCAGCCTAACAGAGAGTGAACTGCTTTTTTTTTTCTCATTTTCTTATCCAAAGGGTCTAACAAACCCTCAGTTGATGTTGTAGCAAATCTGATGCCAGAAAATGTGATAATTTCTGTACCTTCAGGGATTCTTCTACAAATTTATCCTTTTACTCTAATTGCTGTGGATATTTCAGTCCACAGTGTAATTCAACAGCGCAAATCAAGGGGAAAGCTGAAAAGGATAAAAGTTTCTTTCCATTGCATTTAATTGGGAGTTTCCCCACAACCTGTGTGGCAGTAATAGGCTTAGAGTCTTATTTGTACAGTAATGCTTGATTTACTTGTTTCTCCTCTTCTTCCTTTCTCTTCCCATGGTGCCACATTATTGTTTCAAACCACTGATCTTTGCTGTGGTCTCTTGTTTCCCACAACTTGCATTGCTGGGATGTTTACTTCCTGGATTTAATTCTAATTTAGCTACTACACTAATCCTTAAATAAATCTTTTTCAGTTCAACTCTTTCCCTTAGCTCTATACATCAATGTTTACACTAATTTAAATAGGCAGGATATTAGATTAAAGTTAATTGAGGGAGTCAACACACTAATCCAGTTTCAACAGGTTTGCACCCTGAAGAAAATATTAAGAGTAGCCATATAAATTTCCATTTCTCATAGAGCGAGGGAGAATATATTTGGAGGGTTACCCACAGTTAGGTTTTAGATTCAAGTCATTTGTATCATAAGTTTTGTCTAATAGCCAAATATATTGTAATACAACACAAGCAGTTAAGCTGAATTCTCTTGCTTTCCCATTCCAAGACTCAGGAAAGCTGTCTGAGCATAGCTGGAGAAACTACAGGTTTCCATGAAAGCAAAACACAACATATTATCCAACTTCAGCAATACATACAGTACTTCCAAACACTACAACTATAATTAAAAAAAAAAAAAAATTCTCAACAAATTGAATTAAATGCTTGGAATGTCATGATTTTTAAAGAGACAAGACTGAATTTTTAAAACAGCTAATCTAGTACTTTGATTTCCAGCTCCCAAGTTATTTAGACTGTTGGTGTAAATTTTCACCTATGATCATGCACACAATTTAGAGTATATAAGCCTTTTTCTAAAAGCTGATACAGTGATATCTAAGCAATAAAAACATCATCAGATTAATATAGGGAAGAAAACCCAAAACAACAACAAACACCACCACCCAAACATTTGAAAAAATCATGTACCACAGACGTTTTTGTCTGAAGATTATCTGTGCTCTGTGGGCTGCAAGTTCTAGCTATTTTCTTGCATTGTGAGGGCACAAAGGGCTGTGATAGGGACATGGATGCTGGTGGGTATTTTTTTATGATGTGATACTGGCACTGAAATAGCAGCTTCCAGAAATAATTTCATTATGTTCTATATTGCACGGGTGCATAAGAATAACTGCAGCTGCGTATTTAATTTCTGCTTTTAAGAGTTACAAAAAAACCTAGCAATAGAGAGGGAACAGAAGTACACATAAAATACAAATCAATATCTGTGAAAAGTCTCCTTTTGGAAAATGAAAATCCACTTTTGACTACGGCAGCCTGGAGTTCCCAGAGCTGAAAGCCACATGGAGTCACACCCCTCTTCTTTCAAGCTGCTACCACCTACCTTTCTTTCATGTCTCCCTGTAACAAGTTAGATGCTGACTTACACCAATTAATAATGTGATCCAGGGTGAAAGTCAGCAGTCAATGTCAGGAAATCAAATTCTGAACTCCTATCAATCGCTTGCCCATAGCCCAGGCACATATTTGTGTAATAAATCCACTCACTGTACTACGTCGAGTCCTGTTAAAGCCCGAATGCTCTGGGGCAGAAGTTGTAGCCTTTCCCTGCCAGGTAGGTGTTTACGAGCCTGGTAGCACCAGAAGCGTTTCTGGAGCCCACAAACATAATTTAGCTGCAGTAATGTGAAATTACTGAGCCTGTCTCGTGCCGACATGTGTTACACGCAATTGTAAAAAGGAAAAAAAAGTTTAACAGCTTAGCCACAAAGGAATGTTTATATCTGATTACACTAACTGCTAATTTAATGGTAGTTAATCAGTGGCATGTAATACAAGCTGAGCAGCCCAATGGATTTATTGATGAATGGCATTTAAAGTTGTTGCTGGAAAAGCAGTGCAGCAGTTGGATTACACAAGCAGGCACAGAGCCCTCTCATGCAGCAGTGCCTTTGCTAAAGGCAAAGTTCTGCTTCAGCCTATGGCACTTCAAACCCTGAGCCATCCCAAACTTCCCTCAACAATAGGGCAGCAAGGAAGCTCAGGCCCATTCCTGCACAGCACAGAGGAGATCCCCTGGGGTCATTACCAGTTAAGTGCCATGCTGCTGAGATGAGCTCTAAATTCCAGGGAAAAGCAGGGACCCTCCACAAGCCTGTGTGCTGCTCCTCCCTGCCTTCCACCACTGGAACAAATGTTACCAGGGATACAATCTGAAGCTTAAATACTGGGGTGGGATTTTTATTCTGTGTTCCACACAGCTATGGGGTCTGTAAGCTACAAGGGGCACGCTTCTTCCCCACTGATGGCAGCAGGGGCTGAGAGATGGATGCAGCCCCAGCGCAAATGCAGCACTGGCAGCTGAACAGCATCACCTCCCTTCATATTCCTGGGCTGATGGGGTTCAGTTGAGGGCATGGTAAAGAACAGTATAGTTGCTTTACCCCCTCTGGCAAGTGTGGATTACCTGGATGCACACTCTTCAGCCTTCCAAACCTGACCCACACAGCTGCCACACACCATGGAGCTCGTCTTCCTTAGTATGAAATATGAACAAAGGGCGTCTGTGAAGCAGCCCTGGAAGAAGATTCTCATGGAATGCATCTATGCCCAAGATTAAAAAACAGAGAAAAACTATTAAAAAGAGATTAGACTGAACCTTTTTACTCACAGAAGCTTCTTGGAGAGGCTGCTGCTCCCTGCTCTCCCCAGAGTGCTGCAGCGTCCAGATATCCATCCTCAGCCTCCTGACCCTTTGGCCAGCTGAAATCATCACGAATTTTTACTCCTGACTTGGTTGGGATGAGGCCAGCTGCCAAGCAAAAATCATCTGTAAAGGAGTAAAAAATGTTGGAATTATGTCAGTTATTTATTAATGGGAGGCAGTTTACTGAATGCTGCCAAAATTTAAGAGCTTCTGTTTCTTTGCAAGCTTCAGTTCCTTCTTGTGCAACTGTCAGGAATATGTCCAACATTGCCTATTCCATGAGCGACCTCCTTTTATCATTTAACTGAAAGATTTCAAAGACACAAGATGGTGAGTTTTCAGACTATTAGCAATGGCCACAGGAAGAGTAGGTAAAGAAGAACTATTTTACTTGGAGTGATCTGCCAAATAAGGTGGGTTTCAACCCAGCACTACAGTGATGGGGCATTGAAGAAAGGCACACTTGAAACATAAAACCTCGTCACAACCTTGATATTGTATTAAATTCATCCTGATGATAATACTGCAGGGGAAGCAGAAAAAACAGCATGGCAATAATTTCTTGTTCAGAATTAAGTGTAAGCCAACCCTGAGAGAAGACAGTCCACTAAATCATCTCTCAGCTCCAGGGCTTCCAGTTCCTGATGGAAATAGTAGGTGATGCTAAACCAGCTGAACCCTCCTGGAGCTATTCATTTATTTATTAATGAAATCTGGCATTAACATTATTACTATGGAAATTGTGGCTGTATCCTCACAAAACTCAGTGGCTGCTACCCTTCTTGGTAGCCCTGGTGAGGCTGGTGCATGTAGGCATGTGCACTTGGAAAGGATTGGGAGAGGTGGGATGAAAATCCTCTTCCTTCTTAGGCACCGAGAAAGCCAGGTACCTAATCCATCTACACATCTAGGCTTCCTCTGTAATCAATAGCCCACAGATGAGGTGGGATGAAACCCTTGTCACGTGCTTTTTGCTCATTTCTGGATCTAATTGGAAGAACCACCCATGGGAAATTCTCTTCACCATCTGTTAGGGGCCCAGAGCTGACTAGCAGGAGGCGAAACCATTCCCCTTTGGGTGGGTATCACTCAACCTTATGCCCTTTCTCATTGTGTTCTTCCTGAGGGCCACAGCTGGAAATGCACACAGGCAGCCACAGGCCCCAAATCAAAAGGAAGTCAAATTGCATTTGGAGTTAGATGTCAAATGAGAACAAAACTGCTGAAGTGTGCAAAAAAATCAAGCTTGCATTTCCCAGAAATAAAGAGGTATTTCTGATCTTCCAGGATCCACACACACTCAGCACAGAATTAAGGTCCCCAGCAGCATCTGGACAGCCAGCACCTCTCTTAACAGGTTTACTGGGACCAGCATGATAAGCAAATTAAGGATGGGCTTTTCCCCCCTTTTCTTCTCTCCAGCAGCACCCTTCCTGGGAAAGTGCAGAAACAGAGGAGGAATGACATGGTGGTCAGTGGGGAACTGGGGCTCAGAGAGAAACACTAAATAATTTAGGTTGGTAAACACCTTTAGGGTCTTCAAGTTCAACATCCTTAATCTTGTGTGAATCCCATAGGGATGGACCCTAACAGCTCAAATCAGTGGAGCACTGCTGAAAGCAGCAGGACAGCAACCTACCTTGTCCTACAGCCTGACAGGACCCCACTGATCTATAGCCAAGAATCTTTTCAGTACCATTGTAATGTTTATTAATTACATGAAGGGTGCAAACAGCATTGCTCACCCAGGACAGGAGAACCGAGCTCTGTACATAGCTCTGTCAGAGCAGCCCATGAAGTCATTCAGAAGAGAAACATTCCACTTAAACCTAGGAGGCTTTGCATTCGTGGAGCTGGAGCCAGCTACACTGTGAGCTAAGTGCACGTCAACCCTGTGTGTGCAAGTGCACCAAGTGCTCACAAACGTCTGTTCTGTGACCCTGTAGATGGAGACAAACATCAGCCAGGACTGTTCACTTTCCTCTTGGCTCTTCCCTGTCATTTGCCATTCTTGTTGTGCTGATCCTATTCTCAGCACTGGATGTTTTTCAAAACAGCACTAAATAGTGATGGTGCTGGTCACGTCTGAGGCAAGGAATACTCCATACACAGGAGGGTTTGTTGCTTGTTGATTTGCAGAGCCGAATTTTTTATTTCTTCCCAGCCCTGCGCACACAAAAAGCAGCAGTGCTAGACACAGGCCGTGCTGTGGAATTTGTTGCTGGTCGGGTATAAACAGCCTGTCCTGTGTATTGACCTAATGTAAACAGCCAGTAGCCTGTATAAACAACCAGCAGTGAGCTCAGGCTAAATGAAACCCCAAAGTATGTTTGAGCAGCAAGAAATCAAATGTCAATACATATATTTCTAACTTGCAAGCTGTTGCTTTCTGCTTGCCAGAGAGAATGATCTTTTTTGAAAATTTCTTGGAAGTTTGGCATTGTGTTATCTGTTTCTCCAGAAAACAGGGTTGCCAGGGGGACATTGCTGCTGTCCCACAGTCCTGTGCCTGTCAGCTCCTGGCTGAGCTTCTCCTAAAACCAGGCAGCCAGGGGATGAAGGAACACAGCAGCACCAAAGGAGCCTCAAAGGAAGCAGATGCAACCCCAAAATCCCAAAGGAAATTCTGCAAGTTACAAAAATTTAAGACAAAATTGTTTGTTAGACTATATTTGTGTATATGAGTATCCGTGTAGCCATCTTGAAGAACAGCACTGCCCTGCAAAGTTGTCTTGTTTCTGAGGAAACTCCTCTTTCTTCAGGATAGAAGTTTATCAGAAAGCAGCATCCATTCCAGAATTATGCCCCGCCCCCCCTTTTTTTTTTTACCTCATTTGAGAGGAAGCTTTCTTTGAAAATCCCAACCATTCTTACAGAAATGTATGAAATACTCTTTAAAATTCAGTTCAGAGATTAAGTTTAACCTTTACTGTAGACTTGGCCACGTGACTACTTTGCTGCTTTTCTCAGAGGGAAATATTGGACTGAGCTAAAATTAAATTAAAATGGTGAAAGAGAAGGGAGGGGGTAAAAGGGCAAACAGGTAGAGTGGAAAGGAAGACCCTCTTATAGATATAGTTAGTAACAGCAGGGGAAAAAATAAATAAATGCAGCTATTTTGTGTGGCTGAGAGAAACTACAGAAAGAAAACAAGCCTTTCATCTTGAAATAATCCATCTGACTTCGGCCCACCTTGGCAGATAGCTGTTTGCTCTCCAAGGAGAAAGAAACCAGATGGTTCTCATATTTCTAATGGCTGCATATCCACAAGACAAAGACCATCTCGGAGGTTAACAGTAACTGCTGGAAGCTTCATCGTTGTGTGTGAGGGGAGCAAATGATTAAGAGAACATCAACACTTTCTTGTCTTCATTTTTTCCCTTCTGTATTTTTGAGTGGGTTTTGTTCTTACTTCGTAAACTAGTCCAGAATGGGAAACACCCTCCTAGGAAGGGCTGCACATCAGACATCCAGGCTGCATCTGCACCTTCATGGAGTGGATGGTGGTTTGATTCTGCTTTGATGCCTTTTAACACTTTTCACCAAATGGTTTCACTGCACAAGTACAGAGATGGTCCAAAGATAAGCTGTCTACTACAACCATGTCTCTTGCAGGATGGTCTTTTTGCATCCATACCAAGAGTGAAAAATCAAGCAGAACTCAGCCTGAGGTGAACCCTGCTGGGCCATAATGCATTAGGTTTCTGTACTGCTGAACCATGTAATGAATCCCAGGGTTGGTGCTAATGCAAAACTAGTGGCGATGTGCTAAATGGTTTAACTGCTCATAAAATGGTGACTAGCCACCTGTCCAGCTTTTATTGGGCAGGGGAAGTTTAGCACTAGTAATAAAACCATACATATTAAGTTACAGTGGCTAGCTCTTAACAAAAGCAGAAAATAAAATTAGAAATTAATTAAAAGAATTATGTTACAAATAAGGTGTCAAAGTGGCAGGCTGAAGTCTTCCCCTCAATGTCCTGAAGGATACAGGTTCTCATTTAGAAGGGCAAATATGACACCAAACTACTTTAAAGCTACTTTGAGCTCTGTTTAACTATTCATTGGAATTAATTAGACTGAATATTAAGAACCTACTTACCCTGAAGCCCATCAGGGTAGCTGCACCATTTCACCTTGCTTGGTGAAATAACTGTATTTTCATTACAAAAACAAGATTTTACCTCAAATAGCTGTGATGTGTGAAATAAATACTCTATGTGGCTTTTGGGAATGGAAACCTATGTCCATCCTGCTTTATTTACATTTTCACAAAATGGGGGAAAAAAAGGACTCTAAAAATAAACTTACTTGAATATTAACAGGAGGAAAAAAATGCCTTTGCAAGTATCATGGGCAGAACAATTACTGTTCTGTTAAACTAAATTGAAATCTTGCACCAACTAACCAGGGCTTAACCATTTATCCATAACCAGTAGTAAATCCCAGCTCCTTGAAGACTTTTCAGAGGGTGTATAAATTCATATCTGTTAATTGCAGTTGTTTCCTCTTTCCTCTACAGTAGTAAAACAGCAAGCTACTGCCCAACAGTGATGGTGAGGTTCACCTCAGGAGAGGTGTGCTCCTAGTAGGTCACACTTGCAAAAAAAATTTAGAAAAGCTCATCAAGGACATTGCTCTGAAGAAAATCTGAGTATCTGCACAATTTTCTAACAATATTAATATTATCTGAGGCGTGTGTGTGTATGTATATATATGTGTGTGTATGTGTATATATATATATACACATACTTAGACTGTTCTTTCTCGGTGCACAATTCGTTCACACTAACACACATGGCATTTGATCAGAACTTTGCCAAAGACCTCCCAAACTTGGGAGGGGAGGAAGCAAGTGATGGTATCTCACTATTCTCTTTCTACAGGTCAGCGTGGCTACCATCACCACTATGCTGTGGTTGTCCCCCCTCACAGGCATTCCAGCTTCTGTAGGGATGATCACTCCAGTGCCAGACAGGTTGGCATCCTAGGCACTAACACCCCAAAGTGGCACTGCAAATAATTACTTGCAGCACCACAGACCTGCTAAAAGCTGATTTTATCACATTCTTCACTTTGTGGCAAGGAATTTTTTTAACCCAGGATTTCCAAAGGGAGTTTTCAGCAGCAGCATCTTGAATTTGAAATAAATGGGTACAGAAGTGATACAGCTATTTTAAAAGAGATTACTGCTGTTCTAATTATAATTTGTTTAAAGGATGTTCCTTACCATTAAGGAACATTTCTTAATGACTTTTTTGTCATAGGAACACATATTTCAACTATGTGCTACAGTGTTCAAGGCTTTCTGTGTGTGAATTAAGTCCTTTTAAATGTCTCAGATGAGCTCATCTACAGATAAATGTATGTTGTATCAAGCTAAATTGTGCAACTGTAAAACTTTGAGTAATCAGCCTGGAATTATCTACTTTTACTCCTCATGTTTTACAGAAAGTCAGCATGACTCTGTTTCCAAGTTTTACAACAGGGTAGTCTTTGGGGACTATTTCAATCTGTAGTGAAGCTTCCTAAAACACAAAATCTTCCCACAGAGCCCCAAGATGCAGGACAGGAATTTGACCCCAAATCTCTATGCAGAACAGGTATGCCCCCCAGGGCAAAAAATTAGCTCAAATGAGAAATTACTGTGAGTAAAGCCACTGGCTTCTTGGGTTTGTGCATGGGTTACTGAATCCCAGGGCTCACTTCAGGAGGATCAGTGTTTTGGCATGACTAAACAGAGACGCTAAGGCCAGTCTGTCCAAGCTCACTGCAGGCTGGGGTGCTGGTGATTCTCAGGTGTTCTTGGGATATGACAACACATGTACCACCATAGTGATACTCCAGGTTTCAACCAACCTAAAAATTAAAAATATTGCAATGATTAAGGAATGCATTCCACTAGAAATGCAGGGGTTTGAAGGCTTTCATTGCCTTCTCAGCTTTGTGGGTTTTTGAGTTTGTCGTTCCAACAGTTTTAGTGTGCTGGATATGCAGCAGAATGCAATGTAAAAGGAGAAGCTAATGTGAAATCAAGAATAACTGAAATTAAAGCTTGACTAGAAAAGCAAAACTCTCATAATTAAGCTCATTTCAGTATGATGGATGTTTTTGATTTGCACAGACAGCTCTGTGAGCATACATCTGGGTAATACCAAACTACTGTCCAGAAAACATGTCAAATGCTTTAAATTAGGGATTATATCTTTAGTCTTTCCTTAGTTCCCTTGTTATACATATCATTTCAAGGCAATTGATTTGCCAGTTGCCATAAACCCTGTTTAAATATTCTCCATGTCTAACAATATTACCAAAGGGAAGCTGAGTACTGAAAACCATCCTGGCCCAACATGACCTTTTTCCCCTGGAGCGCCTGTAAAAAGCTGCTCTCTCAGCAGCAGCACCTGGCTCTGCAGTGGACTTTGCCAGAACAGTTGGATTTTTAACAATCCAAAGAGTTCAGATCTGGTCATGTACGTATTGTTTCAGAGGTTTCAATGACAGATCCAAATCTTGAAACTTATACTGAATGTGATGCTTATCATATGGCAAAAGAGTAGAAGCTTGTTTATTATTAATAGCAGCCCATACAAACACAAGCCAAGTCCAGTCAGAGATGTTGCTCCCCACCCAGCATTGCTGCAGATTACATTTGCCTGCTGCTTTTTACATTATCTTCATTCATAGACCTTCATTTCTTTCCACTGTGAATGATGGACAGCAGCGGACAATGCACAAGGGTTTGGAGTGTGGATTTTAAAACATGTGGGAAGAATAGAAATGATATATCTATGGATACTCCCCTGGAGGTCTCAGCTCTAATACCACAAGGAGACACTCCAAGCAGTGTGTCCTTTCTGGCAAGGAGGCTGAGGGAAGCAGAGATAGAGCACTGGGCTTACACTCCTGGAGTCTCAGCATGTTTTTTGCTTGGCACACACTTGGGGCATCAGTATAAGCCTGGCCAATGTTACCTGCCTGGATGTGTTGTCTGCCTTCAGTGCATGGAAATAAAGATATATTTTGATCTAAAGATACACACACATATGGGTTTATACATAGATGTACATATGATAAATCCATGGGTTTTCTTCTGATAAAATATTGGTTTTCAAGCCAAGGCTTGACCCTTTTTACTAGGCTCTCTCCTTCATCCTCTGAGAGCCCAACAACTCCTCTGAAACATTTTTCTTCAAAGGACAGCATCTGAACATGTACATATTTATGTCTCTTAATATGTATATATATAAGTCTCTCTGTGTCTCTCTCCATATAAATATATTTAAATGGTCTGAAGTGCTTACAGACAGCTCTTTAGCTGATGTGCACCACCAACAGAGACAGTGGAAATAAATTCATAGTATCTCATAAGGATCAGTCCATTATATATGTAGCTACAAATTCATCTTACTGAATATTATTTTATAAGCCACCTATCACCTAATGATGATATAACTGAATAGATATAAAGCTTTGAGATAGTAAGGTTAAGCTACCATGCTGAGGAATGCCGTATAAATCTAGATAGGCAGAAGAAACAGAATCAGATTAGTGATGTTTTGCATCTTGTGGAAGACAGAAAAATATAGAACAGTAGCTTCTAAAAAAAGCTGTACAAAGTTCCAGGTTCAAAAACTGGCACTCTTGCTCAATTGCCTGTCTTCTTTCAGGCTTTCTATTTGTAAATGTTATTGTTGTGTTTGTCTTCATATTTTTGAGAATATCCTTTAGCCAGTGTGTTCATAAGATATTAACACAGTGTGTTTAAAAAGGGTTTATATTCTGCTATCCATAGGAATAGGTTGTTCTGATGGGTAATCATTTTGACCAAAGCAGTTCAATTAGAATTTGCAGAGCTGGCAAGATGCATCAAAAAATTGGATGTTTTAGGAGACAGGCTCAGTGAAGATTTTTGTACCTTAAAATTCCTTTTATTTATAGCCTGTGATTTGATTACACTGTTGGATGCCAATTATTCCAAAAGTTAATGAACCGTGTAATATCCCATAAAACAACAATCTCATGCAAAATATGTTAGCAAAGGAAACTATAATTGGTGGGAAAAGGGGTTCCCCCCCACCCTTTATCCCTAAAACAAATAAAAGGAAATTATTTCAAAGCACTGCTTTGAAATAATGCATGGTTAATAATTGACAATGCAAAACTGCTCAACATGAGGTAGATTCTCTAAGGAATGGTAGAGTGAGGAGGAAAAAATCCTCAAAGCTGAGCAGTGAAATACATGCAGCAAAACTGTGGCTGGGGCTCCAAGACTCTTCCAGGAAGAGTGGGAAGCTGTGTAGAAATGCTTTCCCCTTTCTCCCATGACCTTTTAGGCAGCAGGTCTCTAACAGCTGCAGCTCCTTCCTTCCTCCAAAAAAGAGCTACCATGTTCCCTACATGACAGATTCAGACTGGAGTCCATCTGGCTGCTGCAAGACATGCTTTTGTCGTGCCCAAGGTGAAATGAAATGCATCTGGGATTTCATTTCCCCAGCTTTCCTCCTGCCACGGGTGGCTCTGCAGCTGCTGCCTGGCACTGGGGAGTAAATCCCATGGGCAGTGTCTGCACCCCAGCCCAGCAGCACTGGAAACAGGCTGCTCAACATTTGTTGGGAACACCTTACCATATATCTGGAAATTTTTAAGGTAGTAAATTTGACCCATCATGGCTGCAGAGAAAAAACACCAGCTTTCTACTCCAGGTAACTTATGGGAAGAAGTTTGAGCTGAAGATGCTGAGATGAACAGAATGCCTAGGCTAGAGAAAAGATAGCTTTTCCCCATTCAAAAGGCACAGACCAAAATATTCTCTCAAGCACCTAATTATTCTTATTAAGGTAACATTTTGATTTGAAACATCTGCAGGTTCTTGAGACCTGACTGAACCTGACATTCTCAACCTTTGGCACCTGTGTTACGCCTGGCATGCATTTGTGCATACGTGTGCCTTGGGGAGAGGCAAGGAAGGGCTGAGTGAATCCTCGTAGAGTGGGAGCTCTCTCCAAACTCCTGCCTGGTATAGAGCACCAGCAATGTCCCAGTCCATTTGTTTGTGACATTCCTGATGTCCACACAGAGCAGGACTTGCTCCACAAGTTTGAAGAACCCATGTTATACTTCCAAAAGGATTTCCACAGAGATCATTTATGCCCTTTTACACAAAAGACATTACCACCTCCCTTTACTTCTGCTAGGTGACAAATCCAGGCTGAAACCCTTCTGGTTGCTGCAAAACCAGATTCCTGTATTTCCTTCCAGAGCACAGCAGGTATCTTATCCAGCATTCTCCTTTTCCTAGGTCATGAAGATTTTCATTGCAATCAAAAAACAAACAAACAAACCAACCACCAATCGAAAAACCCCCGACCTCCCCCCCAAAACAAAACCCAAACCACAAAAACAACAAAAACAATTAAACAACCCAAACCAAAAAACCAAAATCCTATCAATTAACAGAAAAAAATTTCTAACACAATGATAACTGAAAGCTCTACAAAATAAAGGCATTTCTGAATAACTGACTAGATTCTTCTCTAGTTAGCATAAAGACATACCTTTACCTATGGCTAGGTCTTTGTATAGAACTCCTTGAGGAGGAAAAGATATATTCTCAACAAAATAAAATGTTGTCAGCTCTTTAAGCTTTAGTGGGAACTGAAAATGTCAAGCTTATACCTGTTAGGCATTATTTAAATTGAAATATGGACCTTCCTCAGTCTTCAAAGTACTGCACTTCAGGTGATAATGATGGATTAATGTTGAGAGAAAACGACCTAGCAGCCTGTTAGTTACTTTTTTCAATTGAGTGGGAGCACACCAAATTTTTCATCGATCTGCCAATTGGAGACAGCTGAGAAATGACGACTGTGCTCTACTGCAGGGTTCGTACATAAATATTCACTGATGAGCACATTAAATGTGGGAAAGCAGAGGAATAGGGTTTTTTTTTTTAAATTCTGCTACATTTGGTCTTGTGTTCAAGCAGCTATGTGTTTCTAAACAGTGAGGGTTTACAAGTTCAAAGAGCTGCCCCTTTCACAGTCAAGTTTCTTATAAGTTTCTTATAACATCACACAAATGCATTTTACAAGGCAACTCTGTTACTTCAAGATTAATTCAGTGCCCTTTAAACTGTGGGAGTTGTATTCAAATGTGGTTTCGATTAAAGTGATTTAGCATTATTCCAACATCCAGCAACATGAATGTATGTTTTCAATGGATGAATCTGAAATCAGCTGGTCTGCATTGTTAAGCCTCTTGCAACAAGCTGTTTAGATTGCTGGCTGCTCAGCACCCCAAAGGGACAGATTAATCTCTGAACTCTGTGGCTGACTCGTATTTAGAGTTCTCAAGCGTCTGCTGCTCATCTGGGCAGCCTTCAGACAAGTAAGACAATTTACAGGAATCAATAACAAGCCATTCCAGACACTGGTGAATTGGCGATAACTCTTGCCCTAGGCAGACGCTGAGACCACAGCTGCACCTTTTGCTTTCCAAGACCCACCCTTCAGGCTGTGGGGGTCATCCTCCTTAAGCAGGGAAGAGTCATCTGCAGTACCAAGGACACACACTCTCACCAAAGAATGAGGGTTCTGCCTGAAACATGGCACGTGCCATGCAGTGCAATGAGGTGCCATTGCAAGAGCACATTTACTGGGAGTGTAGAAAAGAGCCCACGGATGCAGCAGGAGCAAGAACAGAGGTATAACAGCAAACCCTTCATAATGTCGTTAGTCATAAGTAATAAAGTAGGAACAAAAGTCCCCTTTCATTCTGAAGGGAACAGTTAGCTTTTCCACTTCAGAGACCAGAGAGAGATGACTTTTGTTACCTGGAGCACTGAAATGTGCAGGAAATGGGGCCCTGTGGATCACTCAGGCATTAAGCCTGTGAACCTGAGATCTTTTCCAGAGAGACAAGTAAAAAGCATGAGAAAATAAATGTAATTCAATAATTCCCCAAAAGAGAAAAGCTTTGCCTCTGCTTGTCAGTGAAACACAAGAGTAATAGCAGGTGCATGGAAAGCAAATTCACCACATGAATACAGGAAAAGCAAGGACACTTTACTGACATATTTGGGTCAAAATGTGAGAGGGAGTCCTTTAGATAATTCATAAACAAATTAACGAACCTGTTGATAAAGAAATAGTTTGAATTCAAGGAGGCTGTTGTTTCAGATCATATTTATTACCTACTATCATTGTCTGCTTAGATGAATTCTTATTTACTAGTGCAAATGTGCACTACACAGCTGCTTACTGCAGTCCCTGTGAGTTGGAATGCACATCAGTTTGAGAATGCCAGAAAGAACATCTTTTCTGGAGGTAAGAATAAGGGGTTTCCCCTGGGTAAGGCAGCAGTTGCACTGCTCCTCTTCTGAACCTGATGCCTTACAAAGGTTTGCTCACTGCAGATGCAGGAAATGGGACGAGGCTGATGCAGTCAGACAAAGGGGCTGGTGGCTCTGATGCAACTTGCAGTGAAATTCAGAGGCAAAATACCTGATCTATCAAAGCAGGTGGAGATGTGCTCCAGTATCCAATGCAAGGATTCCTTCCATAGTCCTAGTTCAACCTTTTAATGATCCAGTTAATAATTAATGGCAAACAATTCATGGTTAATAATACAAAATCAGTAGAAAATAAAAGGAGGAATGAATGCGACTTATCAGACAGAGGGGAAAGTTTGGTACCCTGTCCTTTACTGTTATTTTTCCCAAATGATTTTTTTTTTTAATGCAGAATGAGTGATTTCAAATCCAGCTAAGGGAAAAATACCCAAGCCACAGGTACGACTCACGGAATCACTTTTTGATTTCTCACAATTGTTCCTTGAAACACTTACTAGAATTTGAAAGTTCTGATAACCCACTGTTTGTAGGAGAGGCTGGATAAGGAGTGGACAGGAATATTTGCGGGTTATGAAATTTCTTTGGGATGATGAAAATCCTGTCTCACATCCCTGAATATCTGCATAGGATCTCCTAATTGTTAGTCCTTGAAGCTGACACGTATCCATGATGAGATTCCTGTTACGCCTGGTTAGGGAAAAGAAATCCTAGGACTTGTGTCCTCCATGCTCAAGGACAACACAGCCTGATATTTCATGGTTCCAGAGAAGAGATGGAGATGGGAAAGGTCATATATAAAGGTTATATATAAAGGTTATATATAAAGTATAAGGCCACCAAGTCAAGTATGGGCTTTTACTAGGCAGAAGGGGAGGTTTCTTAGGATAAATTGCCCTATGGATGTCAGCGCATTGCCTCAGGACCTATCTGTGACCTCCCAAGGGTCAAAGAAAGAAAGAAGTCAAGCCCCAGCTGTGACTAAAACATTAGTTTCTCTAAGAATAGCAATGGGAAACAAAAACAGAGTTCTCTTCTCCTATTAAGAACGTTCCTCAGATTTGATACAGTAACCTAACTCTACTCTCATATTTCTACCACCATCACCATGGGGGCCTATCAGTGTTGGACTCTCAGAGTAGATCTCTCCAGAAGAGCGTAGGATGGTCATTTTGATAGGCTGGAGAAATCTCAATCACTGATAAACTTGCCTTTGTGGCTGGGCCTGTGTTTGCATTTTTGTTCTGATTTCTTACCATGACTTCCCTTCACCCGTCCCACCCCCCGGGTCACTCCTCCAGCAGTTGCAACAGTAGGAGCATTTTTGTAGACCACCAAACTGTTCACAGCTGGTGCCTTATCACATGGACGCTTTCCCCTCTTTTCCCATTGCTATATTTAATGCAGCTTATGTATAGAATTGCATTCTTAAGTAGAGAATCTGCAATGTACTCGGCTCTGACAAGTTTTGTAGCTCCCACGTTTTTAGCTGAGTTCTTTATGACATTACCACTTTTAAAAACCTTTGATTTCAAAAGAAACATGAAATATGGCTGGAATAAATACTACCTTGAAACAATAAATAAAATCTGTGCAGCAGTCACAATTTTGTTCCTCCCAGCTGTGTGGATATTCCTGTGGGGAGTTGAGCAGGCATGAGTTAGAATAGCCTTAAGGCAACTCTAAAATGCACCTAGGATGTTGATGGGTTGAATGGCTGGCATAGGAACAGAAGAATTTCAGGATTACCATAGTTACTGTTTACTCACCATCCCTGGCTCTCCACAAAGCACAAATCATGAGGAACTACGGGTGAAAGCCAGAAACTTTAATATAGAATTAAATTATGGCTAGCAAGAAACAAGAATCAGAAGTTTGGCAATTAGTTCATCTTACATAATCTCCTCAAAGTCCAGCTGCTTAGCAGAATTATCCAAAGTAAACTGCTGTCGGTATTCCTTCTTCTTCTTAAAAAAAAAGAATTCTTTTAAAAATAACCAAAAATAATCCCTGTGTACAGACTTTGTTCCTAATTGGACTTGCCTGTTTATTTTCACCCAAATAAAACTCTATTTAGTCAGAGGTTTGTCTTGGACACAGTTGTGAATTATGTACTTTTCTGTCATACACTTTAACTTATAACACTATGTCACTCATTAAAAAATAGGCATTTGCCTTGTGTCTGAGATGTAAGTCCTTGATGTAACAACAAAATCAATATAACCTATTGTGTAGAGGACATGCAAAAGGATCCTAAGTAATTTTTTTTTTTTTTTTTTTTTTTTTTTTTTTTTTTTTTTTTTTTTTTTAAGGCAAGTGTGGACAAAAGCAATGAGAAAAGTCTCAGACACATTATTTCTACTGCCCTAAATTGGCTTAGATTGTATTACTCGAAGTCTTGGGCTGACAAGAGGCTGGTGAACCTCGGAAGACCCAGGGCTTCTTTTAGCTTTGAATTTCAATTTGGAAGTGAAATCTGACACTGAGCAAGTTTCACCTGGTTTCGGGTTTCACTGGAAAAGAGGGACGCGGCTGAGGAAACGCAGGTAGCTGTCAGGAGACAATTAGAGCGAGAAAGGCGAGGCTGTGAGCAGCTTCCTACTGCGAACAGCCCAGCACTGACAGGCGAGGAGCATCCCCAGCCCTGAGCACACACCGCCTCTGTGTCTAACGGGGACATGCAGCAAGCGGGCTCAGCAAAGGGGGCCTGGTGCTCTTTGGCCAAATGTGTCCGTCTGTGACCTTTCTAAATGGCAGGGAGGCAAACCACTTCACCCTGTGTCAGGAGGCGCGGCCAGACTCTACAGATTTTCCCACAAATATTGTCTGCCCTGAAGCCCCATTCAAAAAAAAAGTTACAGAATGATAAAGTATTTGTCCTCTAGTAAGATAAATGCACAACAGCTGGAATGTGAGACCTGGCACCAGAGGGCTTTTGCCAGCGGGCCAAGGAAAAGTGCAAAGCAAGTAGGAATGAAATTACATGCCTTGTCTGTCCACACTGTGTAGGGTGTACACAGAGTGTAGGGCCAACTAACTGGAGTGACAGATCAGCAATTTGTCATTGTAAGGGAAGCAGTTTACAAAGAGCATCAAAATCCTTGAAAGATGTGTAACATATTGATTGAATTCCCTGAATATTTTACCAGTTAAAAAACAAAAAAACAAAAAACCCCTGAGATTTAATTATACACCCCTTTCCTGCAAAAAAACATTAAGCATTACAGCTGCTTCATTCCACCCTTCCCAATTACTGATTGTTATCAGCAGATTAAAATGCTTCCTGCTGAAAGACTAATTAACTGATTTCATGTTTTCTGCCTGTCCTGATCACAGGGAAAGTCTAGAGTCAAGGGAAGCACAGATATAAGTGATGGGGAAGGATTACTGGCAATGCTGTGTGACTCCCAATGAAAGAAAATACAGTCAGTTCTCTGTTCCACTCTCTTACATCCACTCACTCAAAAGCTGCAGTGCCTGTCCTCAAGCTGATAGTGCTCCTTTGTCATAAGCTCTCCCTTCTCCCTGTTAAACACTTTCTTCTCTCCATGTACAGATCTTATTCTTAGAAGAATTCAATTGTAAACATGGAAAAGGTTGGGAACAAGACCTGCTTTTGCACGTATAAACACAAGGCAGTTTATGCTGCAGCTTTTCAGGGAACAAACTTCTGTTTATTACTGTAGCACTAAAGCACTGTAGAAAGAGAATCACATCCCAGGGTCTCTGCACAACCAGGACTATGAGCTTTATTTTACATTTTGCAACCATTTTCCATATTTGGCCATGTGAAAATCTTAATCACTGAATCAGACTAAATGCAGAGATGATACAGGTAAATTTTTCCTACACCCTTCACTACCCACTGTAAACGATCTATGTATTTATAAAAATTATCTAAAACTGTCTAATTGGATAAGAGTTCACAAATTCACACATGAACAAAACTCCTTTCTGGCAGACATAGCTCTGTGTATGTTTTGGACTAACATCTAGTTGTCTGCATGCTTTGTAGATATATATATACACACATACACAGATAACAGTCCAAAACTCATAATATCGTGCTGGTTTTAATTTTGAAGAATAGTTGTTTTATTTTCACTCTGGTTTCCTTCTCCTTTTTTTCTTTTTTTTTCCCCTTTGTTTTTGAAAGTGTGTCATTTATAACTGAACATCATCTTTTATGAAAAATGGGAAAGCTCCACAAAGGAACACTTTGGACTAAGTAAAATAACACTTTGATTTGAATGAAGGTCTGGTGCTTTATATACTTTATTTCATGTATCAGTTCTGGTAAATGTGTGAAATGAAGCAGATATTTTGGTAGTTTAATATTGGAAAAGCCAGATTCTTCATATATATTGCATAGCTTCCATTGAAACAAGACCAATATTGCAGCAGTTCAGAATGTGGTCCAAATACTTATATACAACCTGTCCAAACATATATATACACATATATATATATGTGTATATATAAAAACATATATATATATATAAATATATATATATATATAAATAAATATATATATATATATATATATATGCATTTTTACGCATGAATAAAATAGCTACTGGAATAATATTGATATGATTATTTGATACATCTGTCATTTCTGAGTTTTTCAATCTATACTGTTCAAAGCAGAGCCCAAACTCAGCCCAAACTAGAAAACACACCCTCTGACTTCAGACATTAGTGGCACATGTTCAGTACAAGTACACATCCCTCCCCAAAATCCTCTGTTGTGCTTCAGTGCTTATCACAGGGCAGTGAGCATCCCATACACCCTGCTGGGGGATCAGACCATGGCTTACTTTCACCAGAGCAGAAGTAGCCAGATCCGGGGCTCCTAAGAGCCCCAGCCCAGACATCACCAGTGTGAGGACTGGGAGGGATGCAAAGGTCTCCACAAAAACCCCTGACCTACCCTGAGCAGAGCTGAAGCACAGTAGCCTCACTGCTCTGCTGCCAGTACTGTATAAACCAGGAAAATATTACTCCTGACATAGGTTCAATATAATCTAGAAAAAAACCTTAAAAAAGAAACAGCACAGAAAGCAAATAAACATTTAAAAACCACTAGGTCTATATTTTGCCTGAAAAGTAAATGTTATTTGCACTCCACTACAAGATGTCATCATGGCTGCGGCATGGTACATAATGACAGAGTAACTCCGAGCTGTCATCAGAGATGATCCAAAATAAGCAGCACACTGTAAATCCACAAATAGAAAAATTAGGGCTTTCACTTACTTATTCTTTTTTCCCCTGGACCTAGCCTAAAATTGAGCTGAAATTATCTTTATCAGCATGGCTTTGAATGACTTAAACAGGTCAGTGGGAGTGAGGGGAAAGAACAAGTGTCTCCTACCATCCTTCACAACCATCACTCTGGGAAGCCGGCTATTTTCAGCACATGAGTGAAAAGCAGGGAAAAGTTGAAGACCTTGAAACACCACGTCTAGATCCTATTATTGCATGTTAGAGAGGCCACATGAGAGTTTCAAAGTCAGATTACAAGGCAGGTCCTTGCCCACTGTCAGCCTTGGACACATCAGACCGACGAGTGTGTCACGGCCACACCGACCTTCACTCCCCTCCTCCACTGCCTGTGGTCCCTGATGCCTCACAGGCACCAGCTACATCCAAGCCGCTTCTGGAAGTGGGATGAGAGAATTTTTGAATGCAAAATAACTCTTTTACTTTTACATCTATCCATGCCAAATGTCTTAAGTAGAAATGTTATGCTGAAATGAGCATTTACAAGGACCTGAGGGCAGAATGTCAGGGGGAAATTTTTACAGTTTGGTACGTGGTTGAATCCTGCTTATGATAAAATATGCTCCCTACCCTTAACTCCCACAAATTTCATGAGGAACTGAGTAACACATGCTGGAAAAAGTGGCAGTGCTTTCTAATTAGATCCTAATGAGAGCTATTTTCTGGAAACTGCATTTAAATTCACCATAAATTAAGTTGTTGATAATACAAGGTATTTTCTTTTGTGCATAGTAAAAGAGTGAAAGGTTACAAATTTGATGGTTTCCAGCCAAGCAGCTCTTTTATACCTTTTCAACTTTAAGGCTCCAGGTCTGCAGAGGCAAAGCATATGTTTAGCTTTATTACATAGACTCCAGTGTGGTTACTTACCATATCTAAAATTTAATCATTTAAATAAGGCTTTGCCTGGTTGAGATTAATTCCCACATATGTATTGTCTGGGACACAAAGTATAGTTTATTTTATGAGAAATGATTGCTATCTTAATATGATTATTTAATTTTTAAAAATATTGACAGATGTGCTTTTCAGTAAATGCAAAAATGCATCACAAAAATTTATTCTTCAGTTTTGGATTTTAGCCCTGCTAACATCAGCCATGCTATTTACATTTCCTGGTAAAAGACAGGGAGGAATCAGATATAGGGTCTGAAAGCTTAATTTAGTTTTAGGGAGACCATGTAACTGCCTGCAGTCATGAAGAAGTAAAGCACTAAAGATGAAACTTTAGTGGTGAGGTGTTTCTTTACTTTATTGTTGCTTGTGTTAAAAAGTATTCTTTTTCTTCTGGTGTCTTTTTTTTTAACTCTTAGTGATGAAGAAATGTGTTTCATTTTGATGTCATCTGGCTGTTTGTTTTCATCACCCACTTCACTAGACTATTTTACTCCCCAAGAAAAGGAAGGTGGTCACCGTTTATTTCCCACTCAAAAAGGAGTCGGAAGCCTGACAAAGGCAAAAAAACATGCAGAGTACATCCAACTAACTTCCTTGTCTGTCTGTCAGGTATCAGTCCTGGCACCAGCATAGCTGGGCCAGCAATCTCCCAGAGGAAAGCAGAGTTACACAGTGACACCTCTGACAGGCATCAGAAGAACCACTGGGAAACACGGGTTTCAAAGTCATGCATCACAGAATCCTAGAATCACACAGTCATAGAATGTTGAGGGGTTGGAATGGACCTTAAAAATCATCTAGTCCCAACCCCCTCTTTCCCCTGACCTGGGCAGGGACACCTCTCACTAGACCAGGTTGCTCAAGACCTTGTCCAACCTGGCCTTGAAGCCTTACAGGGTTGGGGCATCACAACTTCCCTGGGAAACCTATGAAGCAAAGCAGGCTACAGTTCTCCTTGGGAATGGCAAGAAGAAGTATTTGATGGCCTGTGCCTACTGGAGGCTGGATTAGAGGAGCGTCCTCAAGCTCCAGTCAACAACTGAAAGCTGTAAGAAGATTCCCAGAAGGGCACATAACAGGATTACGGTGTCTTGGGTCATCTCCTGCCAGCCCAATGTGGGCATGAAATCCTCCTCCAGGGCACAGCCTTTCACCAGAGTCCACCACCAAACCATCTTCTCTTAGTGGATCAAAACCCCAAGGAATTCCAGGCCAACAGCAACTGAGCTTAGTCCTGGCATTTTGAAATCTGACATTCACAGGGAAGGGTGTTTCCTTGTCCAAAACTGCAGATTCAAACTCTTAACAACCAAAGTGCCCATGCTTGTAAACCTGGACTTTCAAAACACAATGCAAACAGGAACTCCTAGAAATTGTAGATTCCCACTGAGAATTTTAATATTTGTAAACAATAACAAAGGCTTATGAAGCAGTCCTGGGAAAAAAAAGATGCTTCCAGGAGAGAGGAGGTTAGGAGAGACGACAAGCAGAGAGAAAACAGCTCCCAAAATCTTTCAGCAGAAATTAAGTAAGTAAACAATAGTCTTGGTTCTTTATGGGATTTTGTAAAAAAAAAATTATTTATTTAGCTTTTTGTTGTTTTGGAACAACAAAACTCCCCAACAATCTTACAAAATTTCCAGCTTTCACTTTTTATTTCATGGCAACCTTTGAAAAAAATATAGACGTGCGTACACGTCTTCTAAGAAAGAATTCAAGGGATAACTTTGTCCATCTCTAGGGACATCGAGTAGATGTTTCATGTCCTTATTGCATAATGAAAAAGAATAAGTTCCAAATGTAATAAGTAAGCCCTGATTTTTGCAGGCAAAAATTTTTCTTGCCAAGTTTCACACTGGAACCAACTGCAGCTCTCTCATATATTTTCTTCTTGGGAATTTTTGCAAATTAGAAGAATAGTGTTTTCTTGCAAGTACCACCTGCTGGTTTTGTAGAAAACAGGAAAAACTCAAGTTTGACATATGACCTCCAAAAACTTTTCTTTTTATGAATAAAACAGAAAGCACTTCTCCGGCACCATCACATCCCAAGCCAATATAATTTTCAAAAAATTAGAGCATTTTTTCTTGTAACTCAAAACACTCTTGAGGCTGATTCCACAGAAGCCACATGCAAGTGTTTGACAACTTTTGTCTCATACTTTCAGACAGAAGTCAAGAAAGAAGTAGTACTTTTTCTTAATTATTTTAATGTGCTATAGGAATCAACATTTAAAAAAATCCAATGTAATTACTTTTTTTTAAATGCTTGTGCAACTAACCACTTGTAATAGTTAAGTTTTTAAAAAATATTAGCAGACTGCTTAGGGGTTTTTCTTGATTAAAATGTATTATGTTAAAATTTGGTTTAAATCTAGTAAGTGTTTTAATTTCTGGCACTCTAAAGTGGCTGCCAAACCTCACAGCTCCCTGTAAATTTTCCTACGTATGGACACTGGCATCTGAAAGAAGAGCTGCAGTGTTTCTGGCTAACATATTAATCACCTATGCTACCAGTAATTTATCTTTTCCAACATCTGCATAAAACAAATTAGTTGTAATGGCAACAAAAATAGCTATCAAGTATACAGCACTGTCCCACCCTGTATTATTAAAGACTCATTTTAACAACAGGACTGCAGATGCCGTTGGTCTCACCTGCTCAGCTATTAGTTTCAATTTGTCTCCCAACGCTTGCCAACACACTGGGGTGTGTGAGCAGTCCCAGAAGACCTCTTTGGAAAATCTCACTCCGTTCCCACACCTGACAATATTTCACTATACCTCAGGGTAATGTTAAACAATCTTTGCATTGTCCTATGCCATCTGTTCAGCATTTTTAAGCATAACTGCTCCGCACTGGCGTCTCACGCGTTGTAACCAGTTTCTGTTATACCATACCATTCGTTTTTGTCATACTCTTTCCTTCCAATTCATTTCTTTTTCATTACTAGCCAGCACTGAGTATCACCAAATGCACTGCATGACACAGCCAGGAAGCTGAAGCAGTGGAGGGAGCTTTGGAGGGATGCCCTTTATTATTGCCAGAAGCAGAATATTCCCAGCTCCCTACATCGGACAGCCAGCCAGCATCACTTCCAGAAGAGCCTGTGGGCACTGGGTGACAAATCCCACAGCTAACAACTGATTCAAATAGAGGCAGTGCTGCTGCCAGCTCAGCATGGACCATCCCGCCCTGCTCGTGTCTTGTACCACAGGGAGGGAGCATGTCCAGCTGAGTGGCACTTCCATCCACAGTCACAAGGATAAGTCCCTGTTGGGCTCTAAGCTGAGTCCCAGGGGCTTTGAGCACCCCACTACTGCCTGGGCTTGGCACTGGCTGGGGAGGACAGAGGCCCTTGCTCCCTCTTGGCCCCATTAACAGCTGGCTCAGGGGCTTCAGCCCTGCCCTTAAGCACCAATAAATTACATCAGCCTTCCTTGTTTGTAAAATGAGGATACATATCCTTATTTGGGAAATAATTTGGAGCTGGCAGTGAGGCTTTTATGTAAGTGCTAAAACCATTACTATTACACTTGTACAGCTCTAATTTGTCTCGCAACTTAAACTCAAAATGTGTTTTATTTAAAACTTCCAAGCACTTGGACTTCTGTGAACAATAGCAGTGACTACTTTCCTTAATAACTCATAACTTCAAGTACTCAACCAGTATCCTAAATGAATGCATTTCCAGTACCTGATGAATAACAAGTTTTCATGCTAAGCTGAGATCAAAAGGTTTCTGGAAGACATGGGAGTCCATCTCTAGTCATACTTGAATTCAAGAAAGCCTTAATGTTAATTTTAAAAGCCTAGAGTAACTCTGGATATTTACATATTGTTTATTCAGATCTAGAACAAATTATAAATTAACTGAAAGGCCTGTTGGATTTGCCTAATCAACATCCTGAACTGAGATTTTTGAAATCCTGGCCATATCCCAGACAAATGAGTTACTTTTTTTTAGGGTTTGCTTTGTTTTGTTTTAATTTCTTTGCCTTCCCATACTGCTGCTCACTAACCTAAAGCCTGACCATCGCTCTTTTTCCAAATGAGCACATGTGGTGACATCCATCTCCCGTAACCATTGACCTCAGGAAGTTAAGAAAACAAACGGTTTCAAAACCACACTGTGAAATATGGCTGCTGAGATGGCCAGCACATTCTTCTCATTTTTCATTAGCCTCTCCTGTAGCTGTCGCAGGACAAATCATCCAGCAGGAAATGGCACCCAGCTCTCCATACAGCAAAGTCTGGTTAAGCTTAAATCTTTTTCCATAAGAAGGGGTATAAGACAGCGTGTTTGTCTTGGGCACATCCCAGTCTTGGCATTCAGAGGAAAGTGAGTAGATTTGGGCCAAAGGCATCACCATCATCCCCCTGGGGTCCCAGAGCTACCCCCAGCACGAGGCTGGTGCCCTGCACTGCTCATGCCCACCCAGGAGCCCAGGAACCACCTGGCCAGTACCACCCTCAGCTCCTTACATGTGTATCACTTCCCTTGATTAACCCTAAGTGAAGTTTGATTTGACTTTTTTTTGCTGTCTCCCAGTCCCTAGCTCTGCACATGCATTACCATAACATCAGGTGTCACTTCTAATACCTTTTTTTCCTCCCCAGCTTGGTACTGGGCTCTAAAGTGTACAAATTCTTTCACTTGCCGTGATGCTCTCAAACTTTCACCATTTGAGCAGGCCAGTAAAGGCTGAAGTGAGAGCAGCCCTCAGCTTGCAGAGGGAGAAGTGAGATGCATCACCATCCCTGGAGTTATTTAAAAAACATGTAGACATCGCACTTAGAGACATGGCTTCATGATGGAATTGGCATAGGTTGGATCTCAAGGATCTTTTCCAACCTGAATTATTCTATAATACAGTGAGAGGGAAGGAGCAGTTTCCTGGCATTTCCCCAGGAACATGTGCTGCAGCCAGCAAGATGCACCACCAGCTCACACCCTGTCCAGAGGCCCAGGCGGCAGCCAGGCACCACTGGGGGACAGATTTCGAGCCAGGCTAAATTACTCTGCAAGGAGATGAAGGAGCACTCTGCTTCCCTGCAACAGGAAAGACTGCCTGTCCTGCACTGTTGGAGAAATGCAAAGCAACCCCCAAAAACATGGATCATTTCAGCAACAAGGATAGGTGGGAGATACCTTGCCTTGCTCCAAACAACAGAGATAGCTTTGGTCTAGTGTGGCTCTGGGTATCTGTTAATTGAAGACTTAACTGTGGCCTTAAGGTAAAAACCTTGTGTTTGGAGTTTCTTGTGGAGATGAACATCCATAGGTAATCTAGTGAGGCTTATCATTTAATTTTTTAAAAAAATCTGAGGAGACTGGCATTGTTATTAGGTTAGTCCCACAGAAGATATCAAGACAGCAAGGACGGATCAGGGCCAGCCACCATGGAAAATAATGTACTTCATACCTAATGATTGTGAAGTTCACAGGCAGAATGGTTCCAGAAGCAGTACTTTTAATCCAATCCATAACCTCAGTGTAAGTGGTAGAAGGTAGGCAGGCATTCAGAACCATTTGAGGCCATCTGTTTGTCCATAGTCAGAATTGTATTGTGCCTTGTTCAGAATCGGGGGCTGATATTCCCCTATTTGCCTGTGCTAAAACTGATGAGAGTCCTAGGTTATTAGAACTGCCACACAACTATACCTGTTCACAAGAAAACCTGCTGAGCACAACACCATCAATATTTTGAAACGTCTAACCTGAATTAATGCTACTTCCACAACAAAATCCCATTTCCAGAAACTACTGCTACCTGTTGGTTTGAATTGGAGAATTCATTTGACTGACATTAGGCTGCTCAGGACAATCAGGTGTCTGCCTTTGTTATTTATATCCAGGCTTACAGGACACGAAATGCATAAATGTGAATAATTCTGTGCAATCCCCCTGGGAATAAAATGCATGTATTAGCCAACAGCATGTTTTAATAATCAGAGGACAGCAGCCAAGGAACAGCACAGTGGTATTCAGAATGTATCACAACAACTCTTTCATTCCTTTTTTCCTAAATCTCTCTTCCTCTCTCATTTTTGTTGCTGTCATGCTGCCTTTTCATGACAGAAAGGAAGCATTTCTAAGCCTCTAACATTAGGTGCCTGAGGAAAGCTCATCTCCAGCTTCCAAACTGTGCTTCACTCTCCCCAGGTGGGAATGAGGATTCCCATGAAATGCAGCAAAATCAAATCAGAGAGAAAGCATAACAGGCCCATTTCTGTGGCTTTGTGGGACTCCTCTTCCAGAGGCTTCTCAGAACCAGGGTAGAGAAAAGCCAAAGGAGTCAAAAACTGTTGAATCAGTCTTAAAAAATTCATGACATTGGCCTAACTACTCCAACATCTCTAAGAAACAAAGCAAAGCAGCAACCCCTTCTAATTCTTTTATTTGCCTTCTGGTCTTTGAGCAATTTGTATTCACAAAGCCCATTTAAGCTTTCCTCCTTAAGGTCTAGATGTACTTAAAAATAAAAACAAGAATGAACAAAATAAATCATAAGAGAGGTTCTCATGTAATTATACATATCCAGGGACTAAGATTTTAAAAAACAGGAGAACATATGGTTAGCCTAATAAAATTGTGAGCTGGCAGTAACCAGCATATAATTGTGTGAAAAGAGAATGTAAGCATCATTTACTTTTTATGTGGACTCATGGACAGAATATTGCCATGTCAATAGGAGAAATCAGAGTCCTTCTTTCCCTTTTGTTGCAAAGCCAGAAGAAAATCATATAATCTATGCATGACTCATTATACCCTTTCTTTTTTTTTTTATTTATTTGCTCATATTGCAAGCTTCCTTAGGGTATGAGCTACCTCACTTTTTGCCTTTACTATGTCAGCACACCCGGAAATCATTAGGGGTCAGATTTATCGACACTACTTCATATTGCAATACAAGTACTCAGAATTTAAAAAAAAAGAAAGGTAAAAGCAAAGCAAACAAACGTAAAACAAGCCACACACACACAAAAACCCCCCAACAGCAAAAAACCCAACAAGAAAAAAATCATAACCAAAATATGATCCTCAACTACAAACACTCCTTTTCCTCAGATGCCTGGCTAGGAGAAGCTCAACGATAAAGAGGCCTGCACCACAAACTGCAGGAAGTTCAAACAGCAAGAGCCTGATGCAAAGCCCTATTTACTGCAACTCTAATCTACTTCTAATCCACCTTGCTCTGAAGACCACTGCACAGCATAACACAGCCTTTAGATAACAAACAGTTACAAAAATCGGTTGATTTTTTTCGGAGCAACATAAGCTGCCAAAAATGCATTCAGCCCCTGTGGAAAAGACCTTCACCTCTGGACAGAGCCCATCGGTGCACACCCTGTTAGCAATTGCCAGCTCTCAGAAAATGACTTTCATCTGGCTGTAGAAAATACAGATGTAGAAGCAAGCCTGGCAGCCCTTCTCAGAGTTTTATTCACTGCAGCTTAAATGAGGTAACCATCCGTCATTCCACAGCACACACCAGCCCCAGGTCTCGATCACACTCAGCATCTGCCATACATGAGAGGTGCTTTGAGTAGCCTACCCTTGCTACTACCTTTTTATTAACTTTCAGGCAAATAGTCACGCCTGGCATTTATTTACTCCTTGCCACAGTCTCCCTGATAACTGAGAGGTTTTGTTTCATATTTCTTTTTCTTTTATGGAAAGGTACACACTGAATTGTCCTCAAAGTGTTCAGCTGTTACTCAGCCAGGCAATGTTTTCACTCATTAAAGATAAACCTCAAAGGACTGGAATTCCAGTTCAGCACATGGAAGTAAATATAATGAGAGCAGAGAAGAAAAGAAGAAATTTTTGTTACAGCATTACTGTCCTGAATAGTTGTTTAATAGTATTTGCCCTTCACTTGCATGGCACCTGGGCAGCCCCTTGAAAGACAACACTTACCCCTTGTTCCTGAGCTGCCTTCAACTCCATATCTCACTGCCAGCTCTCTCTGGGCATCAGTGTTTCTTGCTCAGACAATTTAACAAATTGGCAGCTGTCTCTGATGCTTCCCTCAGGCTTTGCCCAGCTTCACTAGTGACAGAGTGCTCAGGGACAGAGCAGCAGAGCTTGCCCAGCAAACCTCAAACTGCCTCTTGCTTACAGAAGTTGATGTCCTTTAATCAGTGTCAGACCTTATTCTTGAAGCTGAAAGGGCTCAGAAAAGGCCAGAAAAATACAACTTTTTTACAACTACTACCAACCTGGTAGGTAGGTAGGTAGGTAGGTAGGTAGGTAGGTAGGTAGGTAGGTAGGTAGGTAGGTAGGTAGGTAGGTAGGTAGGTGATAACAGCAAGGAGAACTTGGTCCAGTACATCCAATTTTCTTCTTGATGAAGTCAATAATGTGGTCTTTGCCAAGCAGGCTGAAAAACACTCTTTCAGGCAATACACCCTTTCAGGCAAAACTATACAATTGTACAACTCTGGAATTCTAATTTCTGCATAATGTTATCAGTGGAACTCTGCATTTGCTTAATGAGGCAATTCAGTAACATAAGTAGAAGCAATGAATGCTCAACTACTGGTTGTCATTTATTAATTTCTTAATTGGCCTGAAATGCAACGGTAAGAATCACACAGAGGAAAATGGTCAGGATAGCAGCAAGAAATCTCTGAGTTCTGAGAAACTATTCACACCAGTGTCTTGGATATTGCCAGAGAAATTACTGAAATTAAAACAGAACACATTCAATAAACACATAAATAAAATTCTCATGCAGGTGTCAGAATTTATGCTCCTCCTCACTATCCTGATGCAGACAGAGGAGTTATTAGCCCATGACAGACAACACAAGATATCTGGTCCAGCAAATACCTACCTTGCCACTATGAGCAGCTATTTTGAAGTATATCATGATACCTTTTGTTTTCCCCTTGAAACATCAAGGGATTGTCCATGGTCCTGTATCCCAAATTTTAGGGGAGCCACTCAGAAAAAATGGAAGGGGTTTTTCATTCATCTTAACATAATATGTAGGTCACAAATAAATGCAGAGTAAACAACATATTCATAAGCTGCAAATATATATATATTTGCAGCTTCAACATTTCTAGAGGTAGATGAGCAGACATAAAAAAAATGCTATGGATGTCTGAGAAGTATTTGAGTTTGTGTGAGTATGTGTGTGTGTATATATATGTTCTGTCTTTGTAAGTTGATATTAACAGACATCTTTCATTTTGCTGTCTAGGGAGCTAGTTTTTGAGCAACCTAGGAAAGTAGTCTTAAAAAAACCCATATTCATGACTGACTATTAGGACTTGGACAAACGTTCTTCATTATATTTGCCCTGACCTGAAAGAATATTAATATTCATATCTTCCTTCACGCCATCCCATCCAAAAATTTCTTCACCCATACTCTGTCAGGAAAGAAATATTTATCTTTCATGCACTAATTCCTTGGCTGCTATGTTCATTTTTTATAACCAAGTTCAATTTTCACCCATCCAGAGAATAAAGGGAGTCAAGGAATGCGCATTTGACCAAGCCATTTGGCAGTGAATCCATGGAGGAACAGCCTGTAGTGGGTAATAATCTAATAATAAGGAATAAGGTTTCTCTTCATGTTATGGACTTTACACCCCCTGCCATTTTCTACCTCCTTAATCATACTTTAATCTTGCAATCAGACACAATGATAAGTAATCCCTCTGGAGTGGTAATAGATTTACGACTCACTCTGAAAGACACTGTGATGGGAAAGAACTAGGGACTTGTCTTGAACATCCCATCTTGCATTAATGGGGAGAAGGGTAAACCAGGGACAGGTAGATTTCCAATCTTTGTTCCTGTTCTTTCAGCAGGTAATAACTGCAATCATTGCAAAGAAGAGAGGACCCACTGAAGGTACATGAGATTTTAAGTTCATTATGAACTGGGACTGAATGGTTCAGATTCAAATTGAAACTAAAGCAGGTTTTCAAGGCACAGCTACAGGTAAAGATCATAGTGAAATGGGATCAGTACACTTTCATATTGGCATGCAGGATGAGCAAAGCTTTTGCTTGACAACAGGGTTTATGCATTACACAGCTTAATGCTTCACTGTGGACCAACATGGAAAGGATCATGGACTTGCTTCCTGTCTTTAGGGTGTTGCCATAGTCAATGGATTAGGACACCAAAAAGAAGTAAAAAGAAGAAAAAAAGGACTTTTCCTGGCAATGCTCAGATCCTTTAAAAACCATCCTTCCAACTTCCTCTTTGATCTTAATATGTTTTTGAAGGCTCTCCAATGTGACAGACAGTTATTCTGTGCTTGCATTCAGATACAGCTTTGCAAAGAAAAGCTTTGTACTCTTCCAGTATTGGAAGATTTGTGATTGCTGGTCTACCCCATTATTCATCTCAGAATGAAGTTATCAGACCTTATTCTTTCCTGGCTTCCTCTGATGTGCATCATGAATATTTCCAAAGATACAACACTCTAATATTGAACTAAGCAAAAGGAGTCCCAGACCTTGCATGTTTCCTTGAAGCTACTTCAAGATGAGGAAACTGCTTTTTCTTCAGTTTTGATTGTCCTTCTGCAATGAATCTAAAACAAAAAATTGTTTCCTAGGCAATTTTAACTGGCATCCAGTTACTACTCTACAGGAAGCTATGGAGTGGCTAGGCAAGGTACTGTGTCACCACTGCAGATAAAAGAGTAAGAACATAGTAATATTTTTTATATTGTTGGTTCTAAGATTTTACCGGTCTTAATGTACCAGTGATTCAAAATGTCTTACATGCTGGCATTGCTCACTGTAATGCTCTCTAACTCATTCCTCTTGAACCATGCAAAGCAGATGACTGGAAGTGATTAAAGTCTTCATCTGCCCTCCAGCCCCAGTGGTGTCGTTCAGGCAAGAGGTTCTGAGCCCTTTCAAGCCCACCACACATTCCCCAAATTAGAGATCTTTAAGGAATAAACTCTCATTTTTAGCACAAAGCCACTGGATGCCAAGAACTGCCATTGTGCAAATGACATGGTCCAAGACTCATTTCAGTATTCAGATCCCAAATCCCCCATTTCCTGTTGACTCTCATTGCTTAAGCTAATATCATTCAGCCTACTCTTTCAACTGGTTAGAAGGGCTTAGTCAAAATTCTCTGCAGTCAGAGGAACACAGTGCACATGTGTAACAGTAGAAATTGTTGGCTCAGAGCATATTCATTTGTTGTGTGTAACGCAGTAATAAAAAACAAATGCCGAGACTTCATTTTATATATAATAAAAATACAGCAATATTTTATGTGTCTCATTTTAGCAGCCTGTTTTTAAATAACAACCTTATTTTTTTCCAATTGCAAATCCTCAAACAGAGGAGCAAAACATAAAAGTATTTTTAGTTTATGGGCTAAACGTCCAGCCCAGCAGTTTGCTAGTAATATATGTATACTGATAATAACCACAACTAGCAGGGGATGCAATGCAGTCTCAGTTATTTCTCTCTGCTCTGCAAGAACATACTCCTCTCATTAAGAATTTAGATGTCAGCCAGGATTGCTAACTGCATTGGTTCACACTTCCCTGAAGAGAAGCAGAATGGTAGATTGTTCTTTGAAATACCACAAAGCCTTTCAGAGCACCACAGCTCAACTGTTCAGGGAACTGAGGCAGCAGCACTGAAAGTTTAAGAACAACTCTCTGAAGAAAAGAAATTATCCAAGAAGCAGTTACTGTTGGAAATGTGTCATTTGGAAAAAGGTACAATTCTGAGCACATAGGATAGTTGGTCTTTATCCAGAGAAACGCAGCGATGCCAAGGGCCCTCCTGAACTTGAAGAGAGACTGAGAGGGGACCTCATAAATGTCTGTCAGTGTCTGAAGGTGGGGATGCCAAAAGGATGGACACTGGTCAGTGCTGCCAGGCAACAGGACAAGGGCAATGGGCACAAACTGATGCACCTCATGGTCCACCTGAGCATGAAGAAGAATTTCTTTACAGTGCAGTGACCAAGCACTGGAACAGATTGTCCAGAGAGGTTGTGGAGTCTCCCTTGCTGGAGATACTCAAGCACCAACTGGATGCAATCCTCTGCCATGTGCTCTGAGGTGACCCTACCTGAGCAGGGAGGTTGGACCAAGTGACCGACTGTGGTCCCTTCCAACCTTTCTAGGACATGTGTTTTTATCTCCCAGGAGTGCACTTGTCCCTGCAGAGCCCAGTGTGGGTCTGACTCACAGCTGCCTGCTGCCTGCAGGAGTCCCTCCCAGCCTGCTCCAGGCAGAGCCAACACACAGGGTTCCTTGAGACATGGGCAGGCACATCCAGCACCACAGACAGGCAGGTAAAATGTCTGTTCTGCTTTAAGTAAAATGCTGAGGGTACTTTGCAAGGAATGTACCGTGAGTGAAGTGCCGCTGGAGATGTCAGCCCTGAGATGTCAAAAACTTAAGACAATTTAGTGTTAAAGTGTACCAAAGCAACATTTTTATACTTTCAAACTGAATTTTCGATTTTCACAGATGCCGTCCAAATCATCTTGATATCATTCTGGTTAAGTCTGTACTGAAATACAATTTCTTTCCTGGAAGCAGATGAGCTTAGCACCTTCAAAAATTAATTTTTCAGCAGGGCCAGACCCCAGCTCTCTCTAGCTTACTCCTGAATCACATAAACTTGATATTACAATACCTTTATTTCTCATCCCTACCCCCATCTAGTTGCTGTATTTCAATTAGGATGCATTTTAGGTTACCATAAAAATTGAAAGGAATAGTCATCATCCTCCAAAACAGGTACAGCAGTTCCTAGAGAGGCTGAATTGGGAGAATTGCCACTGGGCAGCCGTTTTGGTTTTCCCTGGAGGGTCTGGAGTGAGAAGGCTGTATTGTTTCCCTTTGGTTTTTAGAGGTGAAGACAAATTAGCCTTTGCTTCTGACAAATTAGCTTCTTGTTCTCAATAACAAAGTCTCCTAATTAAAAACGTAAATCCCAATTTGAAAATCACTTGTTTTTTTCACACTTTGCTTCTATCTTATTTGTGTGTCTTCATCATCTTTGAAAAGCATTTATGGAAGGAAAGTGAGACAGCCTCAAAGTCTTGCCCTAAAATAATGATAATCACCACTGAGAGGCATGACTTTACAGGTGTTGACAGACAAATGTATTCAGAATAGCAGACAGAGAACAGTTTTTACTACCAGCCTGACTCTTTTCCCTATTGTGTGTTTTTTGGTAGCAATTAAGTTGTCCTGTTTATACAGAGGGGAGTGTCCTGGAATAAAAGACTGTCTGGGCAAATGGGAAAACACTGGTGAATCTCTCACCAGGAAAAGTACCACACCATTCTTATTTTCCCTCACTTAAGTGTCAAAACCAACAGAGCCATGCACTACACAGTGAGGTGGAGCTGGGCAACATTGCCAGGCTGAGCAGTCACAGGGCTCACTGCCTTCTACTTCTCTCCCCAGCACAATGCCAGCTCCAAGCCAGCTCCTGGCTTCTGATTATTGCTTCAAGAAAAGGGTCTGAGAAGGTTCTGCTGAAGTCTGGTTTGCCAATAAATGTCTGAGAAATCTTCCAGAAAGAGGAGCAAGAGAGGTGTGTGCTCTCCCCACAGTGGTTTGCTTGGTGTGGCGAGATAGGGTGCTCAGAGAGAGGAACCATGGCACATCTTCTCTTCCTGTTTTCTTTGGGCCCTGGAAAGCTCTCTCTAATTAGGCAGTTGCACTGCCCCTGAGAAACAATGAACAAACAAACCAATTAGCCCCAATTCATTTCAAAGCTTGAAGTCCACCCACAGCAGCACTTTTCAGAGCAAATTTCCTTGCTGGTGACTTTATTTTGTTACCATTTTTACTGCCATCTAATTGAAGCCACTGATGGCCAGTTGATTCATTTATCATCAAGTTTACAGGCCACACACTGCAATACTAATTAGAGGCCAGACATTGTGCTTCAGACATTGTGCTTTCAGTTTGAAATACTGCTGGCATTTACATGTAATTCCAATTCATTATGTTTCAAAGAAACTGAGAAAGTGGGAATGAGATTTCTCAAAACCAGTACTGAGATTAGGCAGGCCCAGATTGCACTCTAACACAGCTATTTTAAGTTTATTGGGAAAGGGGGTGGAAGATAATTAGCAGTTTCCCTCCTCCCCCCATTTTCTGACACTACCAAGCGCAAACCCAAAACCCACATAATCAATCTTGTATAAACGCCAGTAGTGAGCCCTGCTCCGTGTGCAGTTCTCACCCAGACCGATTTTCACAGGGAAGTGGTGAATTTTGCACTTGAGGTGAGAAATACTGCCCTAAGGATTTAAATCTGACAAGTGCCAAGGTCTTGTGAAGGTTCCTCTGTTTGGCGTGGAAAGAGGGGAAGGCAGACCTCAGCTTTCTCCATGCATTGGCTGAACAATAAATCACCAGAAGCCTGCAGACATTTGGCAGAGCTGTAAAGAATTGTTGTTTTAACTGAAATCTGATAGATTTTCTACTTCTAAGGCATTTCAGATAAATACCTCCGATTTGGAGCCAGCTTCACTCATCTTGCGTGGGTTTCTCTACCAGCTTCTCTGGGGCTACCATGGACTAAGGTATGCAGGACCCAGCTCTGGGCAAGAAAAAAAAGCTTATTTTTTCTTGTTGTTTGATATTCTCATATTGCAACTATTCCCTTCCTTCCCCTTTTTAGGTCCCCTACATCCTGATGGGCTCATTTCTCCCTAAATAAACTTGAAGCACAGAAGCAAAATGCATTTGTTGCCTGGGAAACACACAATTCAGTATATGAGGTGGCCATCCTAAGAGAGCCATAGACCTCCAAGGAAGTTTTTATATCAATAAGTGTAACTAACCAGAAGTACCAGGTTAGTATAAAGTTCCCTGCTACTTGGTTGTTACTTTTGGAAATGTTTGACGAGTCCCTCATTATAGCCCATGATTTATTTTTGTTTTATGTGGAGTCTTGCTCTTCATTTCAGAAATGTTTTACTATAACAGTGAGAGAATTTGACAGAATTTCAGGAGGGAGCAAAAAACACTGCCGAAGGATTACTGGTAAACTCCTCATTGTATCATCACTGTCTCATTAACTCCACTTTTTCACTTTGATTCACCGACTGTTTTCTGTAACACACTGCTCCTTTGAATCACTTATCTCCTCGGGCCTTCTAAATGCCAGTAAATATATTCCAAAAGCATATGAGATTCTGGCACTGACAGCAGGCTATCAACAACAAACTCTCTTTCTCTCAGGAAAATATTCACACTTCTGTTTTCCTAGCTACAAGGAGGGGTGTACTTCCTTGGGGTGACTGACTGAGCATGCTCCAGGAGACACTCCAGCACTTCACATATGGGGTTATTTTCCAGTTAATTTATGATGACTCCTAAAGATCCCAGCAATGATAATTTTTCTTCTTGGCAAACAAGGAAACTATTATTAGGAGGGCAATAACATTATATATTTTCTCAGATATGAATCTAGGGGAACACATTAAATTCAGTCATGTATCAGTCCACTGTAGCACAAACTCTGCAAGTATCTTGTATGATGCATCAGGAAAGCAAACTATTAATACATCATTATTGCATTTATCAAGGATTTCTTCCAGCTGGTTCACAGTGCTTGCTATAACAAAAGCAAACCAAAAAGGAACAACATAAGAGGCAGTCACAATCCCTCAGACAACAACACTAAAATCAAAAGAAAGCTCTGAGAGCCCTGTCCTTGTGGTAGAGAACCTTGAAACAGTCAAAGTCAGAAGCTAGGGTAACTGTACCAAGAACCTAGTGCCAAAATAAAGGCTACAATGGGTTTAAAAGCTGATCCAGATCTGTGGTTAAAGGATCTTTTATATAAGGACTTGTCCTGGTTGAATGGGGCATTTTCTGAACCGGGAACAGGAGATCCTCTAGTGGTTTACTGGGCTGCCTCTAGCTTTCCTTGTCAGTGAGCAGCTTTTCTTCTCTCTTCTCTTCAAGTAAGAGCCAGGCCTAATACTTTTGGATATTTTTGTGTCAGCATTACTGCCACAAGGCCTCAGAGAGAATCTATCTCAGCTGAAAGCAAGGCTGAGATGACATCTACATATGGATTCCAGCAGAGCCAGGAAAAAAGATCTTTAATGCTGTGCAGCACTCACAAATATACTGACCAGCAAAGGCAACAACACCTTTAAAACCCACAGCATTAGGCATCACCAAGTGATATAAAAGCAGTTTTCCCAAAAATCAACAGTCGCTTGATTTTTGGGACTAGCTTTTTAACAGGGTTCATAAGGAAGTTTTAAAAGAAACAGCTCATAGGCTTTATCAACAGAGCAGAGACCCAGCCTTCCCTGTTTCCTCAAGCCTGAACGAAGTTACTGCCTTAACATTCTTCTCCAGCATCCAAGCTCCATGCTGTAATTTGATCCCTCCAGTGACAATAAGAAAAGCAGCCTACGTTGCTGCAGAAGAAAAATAAACCAGAAAAATAAACCAGCAATTAGCAAGTTCCTATATGTTTCCTGTTTATATAATACAGCTCTTTTGCAGGGCAAAAGTCCGGAAGAAACTGATAGGCCTGGAAAAGATTTATAATAAAGGTTATTTGAAATACCCACCAATGCAACTAGACTTGTTGTTTCCTCCATTTAGAATGTAAAAGGATGGATTTAAGTGTAGGATTAAATAGCCAGGACTGGCTACAGATGGTAGTTGGGGGGGCTGTCTATAGCAGTCACCTGTGGCAAAGCTGTTTTGCACTACTAGGAGCGAGTAGAGACATTTTCCATCACAACTACTTTATTTGAGAAAGACTATGTGCAAAGTCTATACACTTCATTATGCATTAGAAATCACCGTTTTTGAACATGAAAGTAATGAAGGAAACTGTTGATTGGCTGCTGCTCATTTTTTCAGGACCCTCGAGGTAATACCCTCCTCTGCCTGTATTGCTGTATCCCCAGTATGAGAAGCTGTACTTGATCTTCAGTGAACACTACCACACATTTTGCCATTTGCTTGAGCACCTCACCAAACAAAATAAGCTGTGCTTGTTCTTACACAGACCACTGTGTTCCAAGGCCTTCAGTGATACCCATTATCAATTGTGGGTCTCAGAGTCTGGGGTTTCCCCCCTCACTCTTCTTTTATGGAGTCTTAGAAAAACTACTAAACTATTGAGAGACTCTCAGTATTAGGTCCTTTCCCCTTTGTCCCTGTCATGTTTGATGGTTTTAGTCCTCTCTCTGAGCAGAGTTTGAATTGAGAAAACAAGTTTTTGTTTCAAGACACATAGAAACTGCAGGAGGAGCTGAGGTAGCTCCTGCCTCTTTAGGTGCAGCAGCAGAGCGTGCACAGGCAGACTGCAGTCTGTCTCTGACAATAAACAGTACCAGCCAGGCATAAGTGTAACAGCTAACTCACCCTGGAAGAGTCAGCTTTAGCCTCACTCCAGTCATTAGTTTGCTGGATAACCTCCCATTACACTGCACAGTGATTTCTCATTTAGCAGGATCTTAGCACCACCAGTCCTTTAGGTGAAACGCTCAAAAAAAAAAAAAAAAGCCCTGTAGAAGATGCAGGCACAATCTTTATAGTTACAATTGTATTAGCAGGGGATATTAAAAGACCCTAGTCCTGGAAATGCATTTAGTTCTATTATTTCTGGCTTGTCTGAGTTTGATTTCAAATACTTGTATTAATGACAAAGTTTGTCATTATTCCAGAAAATTTAACTACATACCAGAAGATCTAAAATGTTGGTTTGTGTTTTCCATTTTTTTTTCCTGAACTATTAACTCAAGAACCAAAAAGCAATAAAACCACCCAAAGTCTGAAAGAGCTACAAAATTTCATTCTGATCCTTGCTTTAAGATCAAGTGAGCCATGGAAAAAAAAAAATAAAATTGGGCCAGTCAATTTATTTTTAAAACTTGAAAACCACACTGCTGGAACAAAATTTGAGATGCAATATCAAGCAGGAGAATAGTGCAAGTTCTGGTCAAAAAAACCAAGGCCCATGCTTGAAAATGTACTTTAAATGCACTTCCCTGAACCTGGCTAGAGAAAGAGAAATTTAAGCTAAACTGACAGTCTGTTCCCCCCAGATTTCATTGGGGCTGGGATCAGAGGCCCCACGTGCCAGAGGTTCCAGTCCCCCACAGCCCACAGCTGTGGGGTCCTCCAGAGTTAGGACTGGCCAGGTGTGTTTGTTCCAGGACCACAGCTCCATGCATCTACATTAAACCCCCTTTTCATCCACTTAATCTTTAAGCTTCAGTTTTTCATTAAATTGTTAAGCTTTATTTTGGGGATACACATTCATGGACTGCCAGATCGAGACAAAGAAGCTGCAGGCCTGAGGACAGTTCTAAGTTCATCATCCAAACTTTTCTGAAGAGATAAGTCCATGGTATTGCACAATAGTAAGCACTGAGCTCAGCATTGTTTCTTATCTTTCCAAAGATCTTTTATTCCACTAGCTGTTTATTGTATTTACTGTACATTAAGCCAGCAGTTTCTCCTCTTGCAGTTTGCTTGGAACTATTATTAGCAAATGTTTAACATATACAGACTTCTCTCAGATGTCCAAGCCAAGTTTGCAGACTGTGCATTAAGAAGCTTTCAAGTAAACTACTGGCAAGAAAAGGCTGGATAAATTAAAAATGGGAAGAAACATTGACTTCCCATATTCTCGTAAAAAATGGTGGAATAGATTTCATTCACATTTCCCAGGACACTACTGAAGAGAATGGTTTCATGATTGCTTAACCTTAACTGTAGATTTATGATATGAGTGAGCTATAATCATCAGATTAAAGGGGTAAAATTTAGGAAAACTGCGGGTTGAACAATCCTAAGATATATGGTCAGTCCTCTGATGTGAAGTGGGCTATGGAAAAGGAATAACATAATAATAACATACATTTTTAGTATCTTTCATCCACAAGAATTTCAAAATGGTTCCCAGACCAAACATGAAAGTCCAGATTCTGATTTCTTCTCCCCTGGTGTAAATCCAAGGTGATTTGACTGAAGTTATTAGAGTCAACTCTTCATTTTCAAAATTGAATTTGAGATCAGACGTTTGGCCCTATTGTAGACACACAGTAATGGCATTCATTTGTGCATTGGTCCCATTCAAACAGTTATAATTTGAAGCAAATTCATTTTCCAGCACTTGGAAAACCAGAAATGATAAGTCTGGCACTCAAACACATACAGCAAGAATGAAGAAAAAAGCAGTAATGCACATTTTTAATGTTCATCCAGAGATGTAAAACAGGCAAGCATTCCAGTGAGTATAAAATATTATTCCTTTAATTCAGATCAGGCAAAACTTCTCCAAGAAAACACTGAAGTAAAAGAGGAGGAGGAGGCAGAAAGAAGAATTATATAGAAGCACGTTAAGTTAAACTACATAGATGCTATCTGCCCAGTCCACTCAAGAAAGCTTTCTTTACAGCAAAATAAGCTTTGTTTTGGTGTAGTATGCCTCGCTTCCAGCCACACCAGCTCCTTTCTGAAATGCCTGAGGATCTGTCTTCCTTAGTTCTACAATCACTGACTATGTTTTTACTGTGCTGTGAGAACTAGAAGCAAGAGATCCTTCATGATTATCAATATTTTCCAAGCTGACTTGGGAGGACAGTGCAGCTGACCTGCAAGTTGTTGGGCTTGTTTGTTTGATGGTTTTGTGTTTGGGGATTTTGTGTTTGGTTGTTGGAAGGTTTTTTAAAAGCCTAAGCCATATCCTACATTTTTTGCTTCCTGGACCTATCTGATACTTGCTGAAGCTCGCTCAGTTTCTTTGGTAATTCCAGTGAAGCTTAGACCAAGGTCTTCCGTGACCACAGAACTGAAGTAGGTTGGTTGAGGCTTCTTCACAAGAGAAAAGCTGCAGAAATGCTCCCTCAACCCTTTTTCCAGGGCAAAGAACAAGGGTCAATTATCTTTCAGGGAAAGAAACATCTCTACTTTTTTCTGCCTTTTCACAATATTGTACCCTTCCTAATCCAACTGAATGTCAGCAAAAAACCTAAAACTTCCCAGGAGAGTATTTATCTAATCTCAGGTCAGTATGAGTGGCTTTAGAACTTAAGCTGCTGGTATGTAAAGAGCAACAAACCCTGCTGTTTATTTGAGCAGTAGGGTCAGAAAGCAAGCCCAAACCTAGAGGAAAAAGTTATAAAAAGTTCCCTTTGAATGATGAACATTCAACTATCTTCTGTTATTTAAATAAATAGGGTTTGCACACAGCATTGATCAAAATTGGAAAAATCCTCTTGTATTTCTGGGCTTCAGATTTCGGGCAACCAAGGACCACCACTAATACAAGTTACCATTTAGTGAGTGAGTTTGCCAGCTCTTGGCCTTCTGCAGTTCATTTCAAGAAAAAAAAAGAAGGAGATGTTGCAAATTAATGACACTACTAGTATAAAGCTCAGTAGTCCAAGATTAAAATTAGTTAGGGTCAAAAGGGATTCAGAGATAATTGACACAAGTCCTTTAAATTTTTTTCATGTTAACAAAAAAAAAATCTTCAGCTAATTAATATCCCAGGAGCAATTTTCCAGTTGCATTATCCTGCAACTAAGCCCTGGAACAAAGATTGTGAATTAAAGGAAAATACTTTGATTTATATACAGGCTGTCATTGGGACTGCTAAAATTCAGCAAAATTTGTCCTTTGTGGTGATTTTGTAATGACTAATGTTAATTAGGATACAATTTCTTTGCACTGACTTAGGGAGGCCCATTATAGCCTCTGTATTAAGTACATGCTTGCCAACTAAAACCACACAGAAATACAAAGGAATGAGATTTTTAAGGAAGCCCCCGTGTTCGTTCCTGTCTGACCCAAATACAGAGTCTAAGGGTGTATTCTACTTGAAAAAATAAAATAAAATTCTCTAATGGTCTGTTGGTCAGTAACCTTGCCACATCTCTCAGCATAACAATCATTTGCTCAAGCAGGGACCAGTGCCTGAACATCTCTAGTCCTCTGAGGAAAGGACAGGGGGCTGATTTTAATCCCTGCCACTGTTTCACCAGGGCTGTACCTACCTGGACTCTGTCACTGGTCTGTACCAGCCCCCAGGCCACAATGGGCACTGAGCAGCCCCAGGGAAGGAGCAGGGGGAGGCACAGCCAAGCTCTGACTCTGCTAAGCAGCCTCAGCCCCCTGGCTGCTGCCACCTCACAGCTTGGACCCATCCTTCAGTTCTGAATAAGGCTAAAAGCAAGGTAACCTGCAAAAGAAGAATTTCATTGCTGAATAAAAGAAAAAAAATCCATCCAGTTTCACTTGCTGCATGTGGAAACACAGGGCTTCCCATGTAGAGCCCATACAAATTCAAGACTGAAACAGGGAGGAAAGTTAAAATTACACTTTATGAGTTTTTACTTTTTTAATGAAACTGTCCTGAGAAGGCTTAAATATTTCTCAAGTCAAGGAGTTAACACTAGAGACAGGTGTATTCTGATTTGCAAGATAAACATCTTGAGTTCCCACTGACTTCAATTAGAGCTTCAATTATCCACTCCTGTCTCAAGTCAAACCTTCCTCTGTTGCAGGGCTGGGAACTGCTCTGAGCAATCCAGAGAATGTTCAGAATGTATTCTGCAACAAATAAACAAGTTCTCAGTTAAACCATTTTTAAGCATAGCAAAGGTGCTGAGACCTGAGTGTGAATGGCAATGTTACAATCTGACAGAATGGGATCTGGATAGAGATGCCTCCTCTCCTTTGCCTAAAAGGTGCCTGCTTTCAGCACATCCAAAGGGAAACATGCACCCCATGCATTTGTTTCTTTCCCTGGCTCAGGGCATCATCACAAGTAGCAAAAGAATAGAGACACCTAACACCTGCCTAATGTTCTCCACTTGTCTATGCTGTGTGCAATATGGAAAGGAAAATATTCCCCAGAATCCCTGTGGTAGTAGTACTGAAAGATACCAAGGCACTCTTGTCAAAATTCTTCTCTGCTTTTCTCAAGTAGAAAATGAACGAAAAAAATTCAGTTGTTAAGCCCTCTGCCTTTAACTGGGCACAGGAGCAACCTATGGATAAAAGAAGTGTTTGATGCAAGTCCTTATCACCTTGAAGCAGGATTTTAATTTAAAGATGAAAAATGTGTAACAGTGAATTGAAGTTGATAAATCCCATTTTAAGGGATACATGTATATATTAACTGAGCCCAGACTCACTCTTCAGAAGATTTCTTCTACCAAGTTCCATGTAAACGTTTATTTCAACAGAACTACTTATTTAAGGTACTAGACTTTTTTTTACATTTATAGTCCCATATTTCAGGGTCTTCAGGGAAAAGAGTCTTCCTGTCCCATTGGCCCTTATTAACAGTACCTTCTTCCTGCTTCAAGTCATAATTCACATTTGAAAAGCGTTTGAGGCAGCCAGATGAAGCAAATACTGGAACTACAAAAAATAACTTAGTCAATAGGGTATCAAACTCAACATTGGGCACTCTTTGGCCTAAAAAGCAGTGATACATTTTCCAGGAAATATACTAAAGAGCAGAAACTGAAATCTAGTGAATCAAGTCAGGAAAATGGTCTTAAAGGGAGATGTTAGCTGTACTAAGCACATGTTTTTACAACCACATGTATGAAAAAGATGAGATGTACCCTATCAGTAGGAAGATTTGCATTGTCCATTTATAAATATATTCCCCTTCTCATGCTGCAGCCTCATTCAAATGGGAATTTCCATTGCTTTTATAGTGCTTGAGTCTTATTAATTTAATTTTAAATTTGGAGGTGTGTGTCTTATGTGTTGGTCTTTAAGAAGCAAGCACAATTGTTGTGAGGAGAAAGAAAGGAACATGTTTCTCTGATAAGTTATTACAGAAGTGGTCAGGTTAACACCACCAATATGCCAGTTTTGCACCACTCAAGCAGCATTTGGAGTATTGGAACAGTATCCAGCAATCTTGCCATGTTTAATCCAGCACCACATGTCATGTCCTGCACAAGGAATAGGAGCAGGTGGCACAGAAGCCCAGCAGTGGGACGCTGGAAGCATCATTGGTCCGTGGCTGTTTCTGGAAGAGAACCTGGTGAAGTTTTCTAGTGCAACCCTGGCTTTGAAGGCACTACAATGGTCCTATGCATGTGCAAATGCTGCAGGTGTTTCCACGTGACAAGAGGGGTTGGATTTGCCAAATGCAATGGCTAAGGAGGTCTAAACGTTTGCCCAGAGCTTTGTCTCGGTTTTTCCTCTCTTGCCAGACTTGCTATTAATATTTTCTTTATTTTGGAAATGATATAGTGAAAGAAGACTGCCACTCCATACCTCAGGCCCACTGGTGACTAAAACATTCCTTACATCATTGGCAAAGGAGCCATCAGTGTTTTCCTCCTCAGCATCAATCTTGTTCTGTGCCCATCACCTTCTCTGTCCTCTGGTTTTCTGCTGACAAAACCAGTGACATGACAGTTCTTAAATAAATCAGCCCTGGGTTGTGTTTTATGATGTCATGGTGAGCACAGGTCTGACCCTTGGTAATCAGCATCCCGGCACACTGGGAAGCTTCCTGCTCTGACCGCTCTAGCAGCCAAGCAAACTTGCCTACGCTGCAGAAATTATGTGAATTACCTCACCTCTGTGTATCGTAATAACCCTTACCACACATTATGCCAAATGTTCAGCACTGAGCTGCAAGGAGCCAAAATGCAGACAAACCCCCAATAATATCTAAAACAGAGTTCAAGTGAAGCTGGGTCCATGCCAGGCTGCGGAGATCGTTCTTCATGTCAGCCTCAGATCTGACTCTTGTGCATGTAAACTAACGAAAGGGCAGGGAATAAAATAGCATTTGAGTTATTCTCACAGAGCAGGTACTTAATAATATCCACATTTCAAGCATTTGAACGTTATGCTTTTATTAAGCAAAAAACTACTCCCACCAAATATCCCTCAGTTGCAGTAAAGACTGTGAGCATGATTTTATTTCAGCCTGTGAACAAGGCCATATGGATTTCATCTGAGGGATTTGGGGGTTTTGATTCTTATAAAAGTCTTGATGTCAAACAAAACTTCAGATCAGTCCCAAGACATACACAATGTGACAACCGACAGTGGAAACTACACAATGCCATTCTTTGGCTCGACAGCATCTTCAGGCTCAGCAAGGAATCAAGCACAAATGTGGAAGGGCTTCAGCTTTACAAATCCAAACGAAAGTCTGACACTTGAATCATGCCATTCCCAGCTGGGAATGCATTTTGATAAACATGTTTCTCACAGCCACAAGCCATTCTCACACTTCTTAGATGATCCAGAAGATATTTCGATACCTTAGATGTCTTGGATATCCAAGATATCTTAGATATCCATGATATTTCGAAGAAACTGCAGTCCCATGCCCCTCACCACACAGCCTTCCCTACTTTTGAATATACCTCCATTCACCTCCTCAACCTGCTCTATGCATCTTATAATTCCCAAAGTTTTCACATGCTGCACAGTTCTAATGTTAGCAGGGATATTCCTTGGGGGGTCTGGGCTCACAGTCAGCATCTCTAGCACTTTCCAGTTACCTCACTGATATTATTCCAGGAGGAAAAAAGGCCAATCCAAAAATACATGTCAGAATCTTATAAAAACAAGCCTCAAGGAGACCTCAATTTCTCTTTAGCTGTGGCTAGATCCAGTCGGAGGGGAATGGGTAAAACAAAATAACAACATCAAAAGAACTTTTAATCATAGCAAAATAACTATCTATTTTTGCATCTTGAGAGGTTGCTTAGAAATGTAGTGGCACATTTAGGGTTATTATGCATTTGAAACAAAATTCAGCATTTGAAACAAGATCTAGGTTTATTGGCTATGTGCTCTCCTATTTAGCCCAGCCAAAAACACAAAAAAAGTCCTGTTTACTTTTGGTGCCAAAAAATTACTAAACCATTTATAACAGCTGGTCATACTACTGAACAAACCACTCAATTAATCAGCCAACTACCGTATGTTTGAAAGAGACAACACAAGCTTCCATTCCTAATAAAGTGCAAAATATTGATTAGTTCCGGGACAACACATGAATAAATTACTCGTGCTCATAATTAGGCTTTGCAGTTTCCAAAAATTCTGGGTACTTTTCACACATCATTTATCAGTATTTTTTCTTTCATTTCTCTTTGCTTTTACCCCAGGTTTTTTAGAATGATGGCCAAAATAAACAAAATATTTCCTTATAGTTCCCTCTCTCACTTCCTGCTTATGAAAGAATTTTCACTCATGGCCTCTAGCACTTCATGGAATCAAATTTCTTCCAGAAATCTGCAGCTAGAATGCAGTATTTTAATTATGAGTATTATTACAATCTCCCTTTCACTCCCCCATCCCACATTCCTCCTTCTCTGTCTTAATGGCTTGTCCCTCCCAAACCAGCTGTTAGAGGCAAACCTACAAATTTACTGCTTGCTTCCTTACCGTAATGTCCTCTCTATGCTGCTTTATGAGTGATGGTCTCCATCTCAAAAAAATAGAAAAAATAAATTTAAAGCCTCTGAAATTTGTGACACAGCTCTTCCGTGTGGTCTATTTTTAGGTGCACTTTATAGGTTGTGAAAGGCTTCATCTACCCACCTACTGAAGTACCACAACTTGTGGCAGTGTCATCCCCCAGCACAAGAAACAAACGCAAGGGCTGGGGGGTCTCTGTGCTCACTGTGGGTTTAGCCAGGCTGCACCTTGGGATGCTGCAGCCATCAGCCAAAGCCTGTGGGTGACAAAGTGCACTTGGGTCCTCCAGACACAGATCATGTCACTAATGCCAGTAGTGAAAAGGTAATTCTACAACTGATGTCCAGAAATGCTAATAGGAGTTGAAGGAGACTTCTTGGTCCAGTGTGAATTTCCCAAAAGATGAAAAAGTTTGAAGGATTAGGGAGGGAGAATTCCTTAAGAGGACAACAGAGCACTGCTTCCAGAGGCATTGCAAACTAAGCTGCTGAAACCATCTGAGAACTGTCTTCAGATTGAACTTCTTGCCAAGGAAGGACTCAGATAACACTGTCTATATGAGAAAGCATTCCAGGCAATATCCCATCACATTTTCAGTTTAAACCATAGATTTTATTTCTTCATAGTGCTGACAACAGATGTATTTTAGCTAGCAGAACCATCCAGGATGAAACTGAAGGAGACCACAGGCATAATATTCACTCTAATTTCTAGTAGTGCGTAGGAAAAAAAAAATCTATCTCTTGTCATCATTTAATTGTTTGGGCTTTTTTCCCATAGCATGAGAGTGCATGTGAGCTGATATGTACATTTATGTACACACATATAACAGTAAATATATACTTACATATATGCCTTAGGAGGAGACCCTTCCACAACAAATCTGTGAATGACAGTAACACAGTACTCAGTTTCCTGCAGTTCACAGAGGATTCATCAGAATTGAAAGCAGACTTTTTTTTTTTAATCTGGCACTTTGTAAGAAAGACACATGAATTCAATTCCTTAGGAAGACTCTACAGATCTGGAACAAAAAAAAAAAATTGCACATATTCAGCAATGTAAAGGTTTTTCTTAACCTGCCACACCTGTTTCAGAGTTACTTTCCTATTCACCATATTCTTTATATGAATGTTTTAAGTTTTCGTAATTTAAAAGCTTGGGGTTAGATTGAGGAAGGGTGATAAAAATTCTGGGCTCCTTGCACAAGAAAATTACATGAAATTTACCCTAGTTACATTAAAAAGAAATTATTTCTGTAATAAGAGATTAATATAGGTGGCTGACTCTCAGAGTAATGTCTTGACCAAAACTCTTCAGTGTCCTTTGCTTCAGCAGTTAGAACGTGCCATTTAAAATGCATTTTTCAAACTTTTAATCCTAGCATCCAAAATTATTTTAAGCATATTATAGTACTGCATTAATTTGACAGAAAGGACAGAGACAGAATAAAGAAAAGTACATATATTTAATACTGTTTGAATTCAGGTGTTTGAATTTTCCAGTATCTAAACACTGGCAGGGGGGACAGGAGAGAAAAAGTATTCCTTTAGCTTTGGGGGAATTCTAGTTGCATGTCTCTCTCTAGTCTACATGCTCTCAAAGAAAATTCTTTTCTGTAAATATCTGTAGAATATATATGTAGCTGGTAGCAGAAGTTAGCTTAATAAATAAATTGAATTGAATGCATAGGAAGCAGAGAAGCAGATACACTTTATAAACATATAAATCATCCAGTTAACAAGTAAAATGGAGTTATGATCAATCACAAACCTTGGATAAGCAAATTCAGAGTAGCAAGTACAAACTCTGTGTGTGCTGTTACCAGATCAAATATGTTTGCAAACTTCACAGACTCCAGAATTATGAATGTCAAAAGTAGGATTATAAAGAAACTGTTCAAGAGCCAAGAAAAGGGGCTTATTGAATAAACAGTTTGCAGTGATTATTATGACCAGATTTAGCCTAAGATATGCTGTATGATGGTGATTGCCCTTTCAAGAGTGAGTAAGGTTGCTAGATTTTGTTAGATTGTCTGGTACTGAACAAATGGGCACATTTTGAGCACAAAAATCCCTTCTTGGATTTTAAAAAAGAAAGAAAAAATGTCAAGTTAAATACAGCTTGGGAATAATTGCTGCAAGCTTCACCTACTTACATTGCTCACTTGAAGAAGGACTGTACATTCAAAAACCTCTCTTTTTCCCACCTACACAGACTATTTTTCCCTACTGAGGCAGACCAATCCTGTGTGTGTGCTCAGCCCATCACAGAGCTACAACAACAGGCTACTGTTGCTTTAAGGGCAGGAGACCAGCTCAGCATTTTAAAAGTCTAGAAAGATTTTCCACTAGCAACTGTGCCTCAAAATTTCAGTTTGAGTAATTTTGTTTCTGGAAGTGTCCAAGGCCAAGTTGAATGGACCTTTGAGCAACCTGGTCTGGTGGAAGTTGTCCCTGCTCACGGCAGGAGGCTGGAACTGGATCTTGAAAGTCCCTTCCAAACCAAACCTTTCTATGGTTCTATGATGAATCGACTTCAGCCCAGAGAGCCAAAGCATTATCCAGCCTGGCCAAGTAAATCCATGTCACCTAAGAAAATCTTGAAACAATCTTGATCAAAGACCATACAGTTATCTAGTGAAACTGAAAAATAAATTATAATATGAGGTTAGTATCTCTGTTGCTGTAAAGTAGTAGAATTGGCCTTACCCAATGGCTATGTGGAATCAGAACATCCTGAGTTGGAATGGACCCACAAGGATCATCAATTCCAGTTCCTGGCTCTGTACAGGAAAATCCCAAGAACCACACCATGTGCCTGGAAATGTTGTCCAAACCCTTCTTGAACTCTGCCAGACTTGGTGCTGTGGTGGGAGCCTGTTCCAGTGCCCAAACACCTTCTGAAGAAGGTAAAGAACCTTTTCCTGATATTCAACCTAAATCTTCCCTGACAACTTCAGGCCATTCCCTCAAGTCCTCTCACTGGTCACCACAGAGAAAAGAGATCAGTGTCTGCCCCTCTTCTTCCCTACAGGAGAAAGTTGTGAGGTGTCCCCTCAGTCTCCTTCAGGCTGAACAGGCAAAGTGACCTCAGCTGCTCCCCATGAGGCTTCTCCTCAAGGCCTTTCACCATCTTCACTGCCCTCCTTTGGACACTCTCCAATAGCTTATCTTTCTTATATTGGGTGGTGAGGCCGCCCCAGCTCGGAGCAGAGGGGACAATCCCCTCCCTTGCCTGCCTGGCCATGCTGTGCCTGATACCCCTCGGACAGGATTAGCCCTTGTGGCTGCCAGGGAAAACTGTAATTTTCATCTGAAACAAAGTCAGACCTGGAATGATTCCATAGCAGAACGTCACAACACCCTGGCTTGGTTAGATTAGGGTTTATTTTCTCCTGTAGTAATTTCTAAAACACTATTCTAGCAAGGCTGATAAAATCAATAGCTACTTCTTCACCAAATGTAGATACAGTGCTGAATTAAAAGAGACAATTGTTTTTAAAGGTGGTGGCCCTAGATACTCTCATTATCTTCCGTAATTTTACAGGACCACATATTCCCATCCCTCATCTTTTAATTTTGATTTTTTTTCCCCCAGTATTGCAACCATCTATCGTTCACTGCTTTCCTAGTCATTGATCTTGCTTTTCAGACAAGAAATTCCTTTGGCTTCAATATGAGTTCTCTTATAAGTGAGGTTATTTATTATTGGGCCCTAAGCTGCACATTTTTTGAAGAAGGAAATCCTCTTTATCTGTTTAGTAAAAGATGATAAATAATAGACTTGAGGGAGACAACACTCACAAGAAGTAGATGGCTTAACAAAATCTGTATCTGGCAGACAAATAGATTTTTTTAGACTTCACTATTTTTCCCTGGTTTTGCCAGGGAAAGGAATAAATGAAATTTCAGGATGGAAAAGTTATAAAAGAAAGATTCTTCTTACAGAAGAACTTTTCCCCTCTAGATTTCTTTCCCTCATCAGTAGGTTGCTGTTTTTAAGACACATTTCTTTAACAATGTGACCATACTGAACCATTCCCAGTCGGGGTTTTTTTATGGCATAACATAAATAGCCTCAATGTAGAGATCCTGAGGATAGGATCTACCAATGATTTCTTCACTTCCCCCAGCAGCCCCAGCTGGCATGAGAGAGATCTTCCCAGGGCAGCTCCCGCACCACCAGCACTGCCAGCCCACGCGAGCGACTGCCAACACTGAAAATGTACAAACACATGGTTAATGATCTTAGCAGAGATTCCATTCCAAGGCCTTGCATGCCAGCTGTTCTCACTCTTACCCTCTTCTTTGCAATGACAAAGGTTATAAACTTTAAGGGTAAAGGCTGGAGTTTTCGGTTTGGGTTTTTTTGGGTGGGAAGGGGTTGTTGGTGTTTTCTTTTCTTTTGAGTTGCCAGACTGGGGCTCTTGGGAAAGACTGTAAGGCTCAAGTAAACCCACACGTCTCTAAATTATACTGCAGTGGGGCAGCATAGTACATTTGGGGTGTCTTATGCCATCCTACAGTGTTTGACTCTGCTGAGATACTGTCACCCCAGTACGGCTCTGCCACAAGCCTCAGAAAAAACAGGGAAGGAAGGAGAGGCAGCAATACAAGCCCTTTCCCGGTGCTCTTCTGGTGTGTGCAGCATTGCCAAACCAGGAACTGCTCCAATGAAGGGGTAATTTGTCTTGTTTTATTCAATTAAGCTTATTTGCATATCTGAGGTTAATCTTTTTTCCTGTTATTCTAGCAGCAAATACACACCAAGATATAAGCTGATACTCTGAGTGGAAAATCACATGTTTGTGTATGCCCGTCACTGAAGTCAATCACAATAAAAGATGTGACAAATTATGTGATTCCTTCTCAAAATTGAATCCTGTGATGTTTATGCAGAGCATAAGAAGACTTATGCCTTTAATGCAACAAGCCTGTTTTTATTTACATAGATGAGTGAAGCATTGCCCTGGCATTACACAGAGTAAAGTGTGCAAATTCTAAACCCTTCCATAGTCCCTGGATATAAGAGTGCATTCATGTGTTTGTGTTTAACATGAACAAATTTATGATCTGATGTGGATTCCTCTGAGTACAGATGTATTCCAACTATTTGCTGAATCCTAATTTTGAAAGGCCAAATGTGAGTGCTCTGGAAGAAAAAAAAATATTTTCTCTTTATTCTAAGGAGTTTCAATGCAGTGCAGGCTTTTTTTTTTTTTTTTTAAATAAGAGGTGTCTTGAAGGTTGTCTGTGACAGTTTAAGGGATACAGGTAGTGAGAATGAGCATATTAGTAGGACGTCAAGACTCAGAAAGTAAATCAAACACCTCCAGATCTATTTGTGTATTTTTGCAACTGCAGATAGTCCAGGTTTTATGAACACTGCAAACAGAAACATACACAAATCCTGTTGACATTGCCAAGAGTGGTATAAAGTAATCTGCATAAATCCACAGCATTTCTCACAAAATCGTTTCAGACAAAAATGGCATGTTTTGTGATTAGGGCTTCTGTAGGAAGGCAGAGGAGGAGAAAAGAAAAGTGAATACATCCTCTGCATGTAGCCATGAATCTTTCTGGTGGAGTTTTCCGGTACATGAAGGAATCCCTCCGGATATTAATTCAGCTCTTATTCTCCAGTGCATATAGATTCCGTGTGCCCAAGGGCCTGTGCTCACAGCCCCTTTTAGCCAGATTGTTTCCCTTGATGTTACATACAGGGAGACAAAGGGCACTGCTGCTTTTCCAGTGCCTTAAGTCAGTCTCACAGCCTTTCTGTGCTGATAGTGTGGCTTAGAGGGCTCACTGCAGATCCCAGAGCACACATTCCACTGCCCTGGTTGTGGTTCAGGTTAGAGATAACTACATTAGAATAGAAAATATTTTAGGCTCAGGATCAAAGTTTACATCTGAGGCCAAATCAAGGGAAAAGTCTGATGTTTCAGTAATCATGAGAAAAGTCCTAATCATACTGATATGCTCTTAGTTTCCACTGGGCAGGTAATCTCTCAGATCAATCTGATTTGCCTGAAACTTTTGCCATCTTTAAAAGTGGGAAATAGAGAAGGGCAGCTATTTGCATAGTTTTAAATCTGCTCTGGAACATGACCCTTTGGAGCAGAATTGAAAAAAAAAATTCCAAACATTTCTTTAAATCTAATGAGGATTGTATTCCTGGGTTTATTTTGTCCTGTTTCATATGCATGCGAATACATATTTTTCAACAATCAGCCATCTGCATCAAACTTACATGTCCCAGTGCTGTTTCCTTTGATATAGTTGGCCAGATTCCCACTGATTCCAGTTGGAGGGGAATCAGGACTAATGTGTGTTTCCGAAAACATGCAAACCCATATTCTGGCTGGCAATTATTTAAAGAGCTATGGAGCTTTTAGCAATTCAAAACAAATTAAGTGTCTTTGATATGACTTAATTTGCTTGCATGTCAGAAAGAAAATATTAGTGATATTGTGTGCCTTCCTGAAAAACCCTTTTGATGGAAACGTTCTTTCCTTGGGCAACCTTCCTTTGTGTGCAAGCCAGCAACTTCTTCCTGAAGTTTTCTCTTGGAAGCAAACACCTCAAGCCAGATAACAGAACCAAACCTAACTGAATGTTTTCCTGTCCCTGATTTTCCCCTTACTGAGAGCAGAGGAGACACTCGTTTCAGGAAGCCAGAATATCACCAGCAATCATGGACTCTATCATCTAAGAAGGAAAGGTAAATGCTGCCTGCAACAAAGCCAAGGTGGTGTTTTTTGCAGGTGAAGCAATAGGAGGGCTAAGATCTCCTGGTGAAGTATTGAGTGGCCTCACCACCAGGTCCTTTAAACACAGAAAAGTTCACTTAGTAAGAGAAGTCCCACACTGTTCCTGGGGGACAGAACTAGAGCAGGAGGTACATGGACCAGATACAGTTCAGCCAAACATGGGGTAAAGCAAACAGTGCTGAAGGTGTGCATTCCTCTGCTTGCCAGAGATAGAAACCCACTGCAAACCACTGACTCCTTTCAGTGAAAAATAAAACTGCTGGACATTGCTTGAATGGTGACCAAGAAGAAGGACAACTAGGACATTGGTGTGGCAGTGAAAGCTGGCTGAGACTGATGACAGCAGTGTCAATTTAAAATGGAAGGTGAATACAGGCTAGGGAAGTCCAGAAAAGCAGCTGCCTGGAGGCAATGGTGAGTTTTGCTAGAGATTTTTAGGCTGTGTGCCTAATTGCCATGGAGAGTAATGAGAGATAATAACCAAAGTATAGGTGTGCATTTATTTCTTACAAAGGAAAGAGTTTGATCCTGGCTTAAAGGTGAAACTCACATCATCTGGAAGACAGGGCTTTTTTTTTTTTTTAGAGGAAACATACTTTACGTTTCTGGCAGCAGATCCAAAGTCGGAATTTTTCGAGCTCCTTTGTGTTTCAGCTTTTTAAGTTCAATTCACTTTGCTAGTCTCTGAACACAGCATTTATAGTTACCACAAAATCTCAAATTACCTACAGCTTTGATACATATGTTACCAGATAAATCACTGCAAATACATATATATGTATTTGTGTATTACTCTTCCCTAAGGAAATGAGCCTGTGCAATCACACACTTTATCACTTTCTAGCTTTGGAAATCTTTCCCAAATGTCAACCACACTTGACAAAGGATCACAGGTCAGAGAGATAACCAAGTCCCTGGAAATGCAGTGATAATCAATAGCTAGGTTAGTGTAATAGCTGAGACAGGAGGGCAGGTAGAGTTGTGCAATCAAACCCTCTGTGCAGCAGCAGGCATCTGGCCAGAATGTGCACACACTGGACTGCTGGGGTCTGAGTAGCTCCTAATTGTTGCATCTTCCTCACTGTCAGGAGTTTTTACAACACAAGAAATTCAGTGGACGGAAGGAAATAAATCTAAAGGCAGCTGTGCCTCACTTGACCTGTTCTTTGCAGAGCAACTTGTTCAGGAAATGTTAATTGCTTCATATTGGAGCATGGGAGAATTGACTTTAATTTTGCATCTTCCTTTGTCACTGTTCTGCCTGTGCCATATCACATGCCAGAGCAAGTAATTTGATACATGCTAAAAATTTGCATGCAGTTTCATAAATGACAGACCTTTTCTTGGAACAGTAAGCCATTTAATGCCTGGTTTGAAGGAAGGATTAAATGCTAAGGTATCATGTTCTCCATAAAATACTCTGTCTGTAATTGCATTTAAAAAACCCTGAATTCAGAAAATAATTAAAATAGGTGATCATCTTTCCTGATCCTTCAGGTTTAGGTCAAAGGTTAACAGTGTGGACCTATAATGGGTTTGACCCTAATTAATTAGCCCAGGCAAATAACTTGTGTACCAGCATAAATTATATATATACTTTAAAAAGACCAATAGCAAATCCTCATGAAGTTACTTTACCCTTGATTTCCCATGGAAAGATTTCTAAATGCCCATTTTTGCTTAACATAACAAAACGGTAGCTCTAGACCTTGTCCTAAAATTTACAGCAGCAACATTTAATAACCAGATATATTTTTCTATTACTGAAAAAATGAAATGGAAGAAATCTTTCCATTCGTGACTTTTTTTTTAAGATGTAAGAAGGTGGATTTAAGTGCCTCTCTACCTTTAGTTACACCACAGTCATGACAAACAGCACAGAGTGATTATTACCAGGTCCTCAAGTTTTCCTAAAGAACTGAAAAAAGTAATTACAAAGAAATTGGTATATTTGTCCACAAAATAATATTATATAAGCTTTTCAGTAAAAATATGGAAAAGGAGAATTTCTAAGGTCAGACATAACATTAAGAAGGCAAGACATTCTGTTGGGAAATGTGTGGAAAGCTTCATCTTAACTTCACCTGGAGACAGTTTTGGCTAAAGGAAAATGTATAAGGCATCATTAAAATTCCCCTTTTCAACCTCCAGCATATTCTTTTCCTAGAAAAGTAAGTCTTCCAAATATAAACATAGTAAGGAATAAACCTAAATATACTAATAAACACTTCACTGGGGTTCCACAACACACATCTGTGTAAATTACAGAGTTTTACTCAAGAATTTGCAGACTTAATAAATCTTTCCTCAAATTATCCCTGAGAAACCATTAGCTGGAATGCAGGTTACAGCTCTTGAGTTTTCAGATACTGTCCATCTTTCCTAGTGTAGTCATCTTTCCTATGTTATAGCCACATAGTGGGTTCTGCAAGCAGAAGACATTTCCTGTTATTTCAGATGGATTCTGGTGTTTTAACTCTTCAATTAAAAGAAATGCTTTGCACATTTGTAGGAAAAATGCAAATCTTTTTGCACAGTGAAATCCAGAATGGAGTAAGAAAGTGTATGCAACATTAGCCCTATGTTTTCTTTGATTTTCAATCTCTCTGAATTATAATCCAAAACTCATGTAGCTACCATAACTCCTTTCAGTGATGCTGCTGGGCCTGGACCTGCCTTTATCCTTGTGATTACAAAAAAAAACCCACCTGCCTTATTTTCAGTTTCTCAAGGAGTAAAAGGAAGCTAATTTATGCTATATAAATTGTTCAATATGATTGCTACATATGTTTTGTTGCTCATGAGTGTTCTGTAGTTGAATAAATTACAGAGTGTAATAAGTGAAAGAAGAACAGTGTATCCTATTTTGAAAGGGAGGGCTTGTAGTTTTTGTTTCACAAAAAACTCTCACATATCTCGTGGAGGGGAAATGTTAAATCTACTTGATCCAGTGCATTATGCAAATTCAGTAAGGCTTTGAAGATTTCAGGCAGTTCACCCAGTTTTTCCTAACATTCCTGTATGAGGATTCAGCATCCTAGGTCGCTGAAACCACTTCTATGAGGCACACTGTATTAAACTTTTTAAAGATTATTTGTGGAAAAATGGCTTCTTTGTCATTCAAGATGTGTTTTTAGGCCTATAATTTCCTTCAAGTGAGCACAATTCTGCTAACAGCAGTATATTATTTTGACAGTAAGTCAGTTGGCATAAGACTTCATTGTGTATGCCTTTTGTTTATATAATCCTTCCTAACAGTAACAAGGTGTTTACTGTTCAGCAAACACATTTTATTTTAACTGCCAACAGTAAAACTGTCTGATAAATTTTGATTTAGCTAAAGAAAGCAAGTTCTCATTTAGCCCAAATAAATCCATGGTGCTATGGACAGCTGTTTGGAGTACATAATCCCCCGAGCTCTTACAGCGAGGCAGCGCTGGCCGCTGAATGAGCGCGGGAGAGCAGGCTCAGCTGTTCAGGATGTGCTCCATTAGGGCTGTAATCTACAGGGCCGTCCTGGCCCTGCCACGCTGTGGGAGCGCTGCTCACGCTCGGTGGAAAGCGCTCCTCTGACAGATGCTCTGCAGACTGACAGCTGACACCCGAAGCTGAGCCTGTAGATTCTTCACTAAGCACATCCAGCAGCCCGGATCGATGCGGTCTGGCTGTCTGCTTCCCCCGGCTCTCCTACAAAGGGACCAGCGTCTAACACCGCTCCTGCGAGATTCTCGGGGAGTTAACCGTCTCCGAGTGGAGAAAGTTCAGATTTCAGAGAAACAATGGACACAGACACTTCTCAAAATAACAGCATTTTGCTGCTGGAGAGAAAGAAGAATTCATAAGCCCAAAGGCATTTGTCTTCCATTTTATGGTTGACTTTATCGTGGAGAAATTTGCCAAAGAAATGTGATTTTTAAGGTTGATATTATAAAAACATGTGAGAACAGCAGGGGAGAAATAGTTCATCTGTCACATGGAGTCCAAAAAAGTTGTCTAGAGCAAATGCAAAGCAAAACAAACTCCAGCGTTTGCTTCCTGCCAAGATTAGGATATGTGGCAAGAGCGTGGACACAGGCAGAGATCAGCACGTGCATAATAAACCAACGCTGCACTTACGTTTTCTAGAAAAATCTATAGAACAAATCATTTTGCTGCAACAATTATAGCAAACTTTTAACCTTAACCTCAAAACACTGGTAAAGTAGTTTACCTTTCCCCCTGCTTTTTTTTTTTTTTTTTTTTTTTTTTTTTTTTTTTTTTTTTTTTTTTTTTTTAATATGAGTACTTCATTAGCACTGCTCCTGCTCCCACCAAAGTCACCAGCAGACCTCCTGTGATTCACTGAGAACAGGAGCTGGCCAATAAAGCAGCTGTGGTTTGGAAAGTGCTCTCCAGAATGACAATTATTTTAAAGCCTAGAAGCAGTTGATTACCTGCACTGAATATAAGGAATAAGTGCAGAAAATAATGCAAGTTCATTTAAAAGTGTATCAAGAGAGGTTTAGCTATAACTTCTGTACTGGAATTTAGGGACATTTGGGTTGTGTTTTGTTCTCTGCTGTTATTTGTGCCACCTCAAAGAGTCTATATCCCAACATTATAATCTTACATCAGATCTGGGAATTCATGGAAGGGCAACTAGCTCTGCTTCTGATTTTCATCCTGCCACAGCACATGTTGCATGAAAGACAAACAGATGTCTGTGCCTTCTTGCAGAAAGATTACTAGAGTGGGGTTAATTGCAAAGAACTGAAATTCCTCCTTCTGACCAAGCAGTTTCATGTTTTGAAAGCACATCTTGTGGCCACTTTTTGACTTCCAGCGTGTTGCTCCATTCCTTTTTGTGCTGGACTTTGTCTTTAAATTCACAGTGCCTCAGAGTTTTGCAAACACCTATGTAAAAGGTAAATTGCTATGTGATTATGTGATAATTGAATGAAGCCTACTCTTCAAATGGTGGTGGTTTGTCACTGGTTGGACACCAGGTGCCTGCCAAACTGCTCTGTCATTCCTCCTTAGTCCTAACACTTGAGCATACCACGAGGTGAAGGAAAGCAGACTCTCTGTGTCTTTGCATCATCACATCAGAAATCTGAGTTATCTCTGTAATACCAATGCCATAACAATGAACATGCCATTAAAAATCACTCACCTTTAGCAATATTTGTTTAAAAAATGTAAGATTTCCTACTTTTACAGCAGCTTTGCTGATGTGAGTGAATTGACCATCTCAATGGACAGTGTTACATACCTGTTTGGATACTTATGTCAGAACTGCACCAGCAGTGTCCTCAGTGCACAACAGCTTAACTGATGCCATGCTTGAATACATGGTGCATTTAACCTAAAAATGAGGCTTATCTTGTACAGGAATGCACCACTGTAACAGCCATTATTTAATAAATAGAACCATACATCAAACACTGCACACTCAGAAGAGAAAGCATTTATAGATAATTACCAAATCATTGCATTCATCAAAAAAATCAATAAATACTAGTCCAACATATTCAATAGTTTAGAGAGATCTTGGTCAGAAAGGCATGCTCTAGCTTCAAATAAACTAGTACAGCTCTAGTTAGGCAAAACCATTAAATTTCACTGCCTTATGTAAGAAATTATTAAAATCTCATCTGTGTAGATAGTTGCAAGCAAAAGATGGAGCAACTCCAAAAAAAAAATTGACAAGGAGCAAATTTCACCTTCAAGGAGGTATGAGATACAGATGGCCCATAATCAGATTGCCCAAGCCATGTAACTCATCACAAAACCATCCCAAGAGTTCAGAGACAGCTCCTCATTTAATCTGATCCTTTTAGGATCAGAAGGAGAAGGTTTTGCAAAGTCCTGCTTCCCTGCTTCCTCTTTAAAGCCTTTTGTCACTGTTACTGGAGAGCAATTGCATTTTTGACAGCATCACCTCCTGTGATGATTTTCCTGCTGATGCTAGTGTTAGCACACAACACAAAATTCTGTCCATAAATGGTTTAATTTTTGCAGTTAGGCTGGTAGCCTGCTATTCAAAATAGGGGAGATGGAAATGTTTGAAATAAACCTAGTGAGGCTCTAAAATGGGTTTTGCCTTGAGAAACACTGTGCCCATGAATCTGTTTGGATACAGGTTTGTGCAGTCATAAACACACTTAAGAAAAGTTCTGGGCAATTTTTCTTCTTGTTCCACAGTAACCTAATATTAATAACCTTCCAATTTTTAGAGCAGCTTCTAGATAAGAATTTCAAGGGTTTTCCCAATGACAATTCTCTTTTAGAAAGGGTGAAATAATGACGTTAAGTAGCTAAATGCTTGGAGTCAGCTTTGGCCAGCCCTTCACCTTAACACAACTGAGGTGAGGGTTCATGTTGATTTTGGGAAGCAGGGAATACATTGGAAAAGCTCAAGTCAGACTGACCTAGGCCAGATGCTGCAGCCTGTGCAATAGGCTTTGTATGTTCCTCTCTTTCTGCAGATCTTGCGTGAAACATTCACATTTGCATGCAGCATGTCTGCAGCAAAGGCAAGAGAATGCTCAGCTTAGTGATGTTTTCAAGCATACAGAATAAGTAAGGCTGAAATTGAACTATATGTCTGAAGGACTGGAACCTTTGAGTATCTAAGCCTTTAGGAAAGTACTTCTAATTTTGGGAGGCTGAAATGTTTTGAAAACTTTGACTGATGGTGTGCTGGAAGGTGATTTTTATTCTGCTGTAGTAAAATACACAATCATTACCACCTGAGAATAGAAAAGCATGTCTCTGAATAGCTCATTTGAGGATTATTTTCTCTCAGACTTTGGAAATCCCCAAGAAAATGGAACTTCCCTCTTACTTTGAAATTTCTTAGAAGAATCTTTATAGCCTTCTCTATCTCTACCATTATATTAAAGCAAATTATGTTGAAAGCTGTCAAGAACAACTTACATAACTAAATAAAGCCTATGGAAATTGTGGGAAAGAAATAACAGAAAAGATAGCCTGCATGACTATAAAATAATTTAATTCTTTTAGAGTGGAATCTGGGCATGTCTGCTTTATGTGTGCGCTGCAAACACTATATTGACTGTGGCAGTAGAAGTACATCAAACAAGAACCAGATACATCACAGAATACTGTTCAGATTTTATATTAAATCTTGCAATGGGCTTTACATTATTGTTGTTTCAAAATCTCAGTGAGTATTCTGGTCCTTGTCTTCAAGACTGTGCACATGTGATTAACAGCTCTTGCATACTCAGGGAGCATGCAGAAAAAACTTAGTTCTGCAATACTTTCAGTTCTGCCCAGCAGCTTCCAGTTCCAGGTAGTGCATCTCTAATACACACTCATTGTCATTATTAGATGCAGTGTGCTTTGATTCTTTGAAAAGCATCAGAAGCAGGAGAGCAGCTGTGCCAAACACCAAGATGTTCAACATTTCACAATCAAGTACCTTTAAACATCTTGACATTATGGAGTGGTTCCTTCAGTTTCTTCAGGAAATTATTTCATCACCCAGAAGAGCAAAGCATGGGTAGATTTTCATCTGAAATTTCACGTAAGATTTCCTTGTTGAAATTGTTTCATCTGCACAGAGTTGCCAGTAAATAGCTTACCTTTTATGCAATTTAGGGCTGTAGCAAAGACTGAGGAAATGACAGCCAAATGTGTTCCACTTATTCTGTTGCCAGGGCTTCAGCTGCAGATCTTTCACTGTGAACTTCACATGTAGTCTCTCAGGGACCTGTAGCTGGTACAAGAAAATGTTATTTCACATCAAAAGCTACTGTACTTGTATTTTGTATCTCTTGCATATACACATGCATGAAGAGTCATAAACTCAATTAGACTAAAGAAGGCATATGCACATCCTTAAAGAGAGAAAGCTCAGTCCTGACAGTGTTATATGTTTTGACTTCAACTGTGTATATATTTATATGGGTATGTGCATGTGTGTTCTGTCATCATATGGTATCACTGAATTCAGGACAGCTGAAGCTATATGCTTATCCTTTCTGCATATTTATGTGACAGAAATGTGGAAGCTCTCCTCTCATTAAACAGAAGTTTCACAATAATCTTCATTTCTCTCCCACCCAGAGAGAAATGTTTTCTGCATTTCATGATCAGTACTTCAACATTTACAACTGGATCATCTCTCCCTCTTTCTTGACTGGGATTTTTGAACCCTATTTGGAGTATGGTGCATGCATCCACTTCTCCTGTACATGCCCAGAAAGGATAAGCCACAATCTTCCCTGGGTTTGTTTGCACTCACCTGAGAAGAGAAAGCCCTTGCAGTTTTCTAGGAGGTTTTTCAACCCCTTTAACCAGAAGCTGTTGATCGAAACCTTTTCTTCATTTTGAGTCTGCACTGTAACAGATGCTAACAAGCTTGTTTCTAGGAGAATGAATTTTCAGATGAAATCACCTCAGAAATCCAGGGAAGTCTTGCAACTGCTGTGCCTGGGACCACCCTTTGTGTCTGGTACAAAGTACCCATCATCTCTTTGTCACAAAGCAGGAGAGCTCCTGCACTCAGTATGCTTTTTTGCTTTTTTGCTTTTTTTTTTTTTAAGTAAATGAGAGCACCACTAGAATGCAACTGGGCCAAATTCTCTGCACTGGAAGAAAGAGGTCAACTTTGTAGACTTGAGGGTGCAGATTTTCATCTGCAATGGTAAAAAAAGTGGCTGAACATTTTCCTGATTTCATTTTTTAAATGTGTTTATTAGATTTTATTTTACCAGCAAATTCATGCAAGTATGATTTATATGTAATAATCCCCATATTTTTTTAATTACCTTGCCATAAAACCTGAATAACTCTCCCTACTTTGATCTCCAACACATTCTGGAGAATACTGCACCAGGCATGCCTAAATCAGTTAAGCCATGCACAGAGCTGTTCCTGCAGGGAAGCTTTCCCACATCAGAAGATTGTGTAATAAAACTTAACACAGCTCATTAATTTTCTCTCTTAACCAATGCATCTGACAAGAAGTGACTTTGAAAACCTAAAGGAATGACACAACTCTTATGCTTTGCGTGAAACATCTGTTTCCAGCTTCTTTGCTATTAAATTGACATCTTTTTATTTGAAAAGTTCCTTTTATTTCCCAACTTCCTGCAATTGGTAATGTATATATCCCAAAGAGCTTAAATTCACAGCTTTTAAAACTTGATTAACTAAATGCTGGGTTAGTCCTGTCCCAGAGGAAAAATGCCTCTCACGCAGACAGATTAAGTGGTACAGCTATGCTTTTTAATCAATTATTAAGAATTTGTTTATTCAGGCAATGTCAGACTTCATAAAGCATCAAAACAGACTTCAAATCCCAAAATAATGTAAACACCAGTGTGATTGCATATGAAAAATATTAGCATTCTTGGATCTGGAAAATCGATAGAAGGTGAGCATGTCATACTCGCTCTCTCACCCGTGAAGGCCACAGTCAATATCAGGTTTCCAGCTATGAAGACCCACAATGCTACTTGCAAAAGCAGAAGTTGCAGAAGTCTTGCATGAGGAGTTAAGATGATTTTCAGCAGAAGGAGAACACCTTAATAATGCTGATGTTTCCTTTAAATTTCCGTCACTTGCCCCCATATTCTGATTAAATTGTTGCCTTAGATTTTCTCCCTTAGTTCCCCGTAAATTGAGGAAAAACCAAAAATAAATATAATGGCAAACTTTTTTGAGATCATTTCATGTTATGTGCAGATATCAAGCACCATTAAATTCTGGAAACTGATTCAATTCCAGTCTGATGAACAAGATGAATGCATTTAATTGCACATTGCGTTTATATGGAAGCGAAGTATTGTTTGGTAAATCTGGTAAACCAGCTACACCCTTCCAATTAATGCAATTTTAAGACTTTTGAACTTGTTCATACACCCCTCCACCTTCAAAAAGCTTTGCTATTCAGCATAGTTTAGCAAGGAAGACTTAGCAGTGAAAAACATTGATAAAATGCTTGAGAATCTTTCATTTTAGAAAATTAGAGGAAAAACAGGTCCAGTTTTCCTATTATGAGTTCCTCCTGGTGTCTCAATTGCTCTGAAAAGACACATTTTTTTTCTAAATGATCCAAAGATTGTCAGTAAAGAGCCAGTCCTGGAAGTCACCTAATCTTCAGATATAATTTTACATTTGATTGGTTGGGCAGCACCCCAACGTCACACATGGCTTGGTGGGACTATGTAAGTGTACAAAGTGCACACAGCAGCCTTTGCTGGACCAGAATCCGCTGGGGAATAGCTTGTTTACCAAGAGGGAGCTTTCCCTCCTCTTCCCTTTTTCTAGGCTGTGTCATCCATCAGCTTTGCATGGAGTCTGAATGGGAGCCCCATGCTTGGCTGCTGCCTGTGAGCCTGGAGATTGCTCACTCTCGCAGTTCAGTTTCTAGGGAAGAATAAGGTTTGCCAGACCTATTCTCCACTCCTGTCAGTCCCAAGTTTGGGCCTTTTTCTTACACACACTGCACAGACAAGCTGCACTCAAAGGAATAGATTAGCAGGACTCTGCTGCATTAACACACTGGGGTAAGTAGTGCCTGCTATCAAATAAAGCATGAAGCTTGTGCCAGACCAACAATTAATGCTGCCATTTTACAGTCCCAGTTAAATGAAATGCACAGCCAGAAAAACAAAAAGAAGAAAATTATGGAAAAATATGTCCCCTCTAACATAGCCAAGCTATGCAGTAAGTGGGAAAAGAAGGCAGTAGGAGTCCAAGAATGAACATAGTATGCGTAATTTATAGAATCACAGGAACTGAGCAAACAGAGTGAGCCAGAGATTTTTGACATGTATGGGGAAGACTGCACTCTTCAACCCATGCAGTTTATTTATTTTGGAAAACAAGAATTTGGCTGAAAGGTACATTATAATATGAATCAGTCCTGATATTTGCACTTTGGTACCAGCTTGGTGCAACAGTGGCACGTTTTAAAGCATGGCTTAAACCGACATGGACACAGGTTTAAACTTGCACCTGGCAGGAGGGAGTAGATCACCTGCTCTCTCCCAGCCTGCTTTGCTCTGATAATTCTTCTCACCAGAGCTCAGAGTATTGTCCTTTTATTTTCACATTAGAGTGATAGCCAACTTTGTTAATCCTACATGTTTCATACCAAAATCTTAACAGTCACATGAGGGTGAATCACCTGAGGAGCATCACCTGAGGAGATGTTGAAGAGCAGGTCTGGGCTGCCATGCAGCCCTGTCCCAGCACATCTGGGTTGTATGAGCATGAGCAGCTGTAGCCACTTTTTCTGTCCCACAGAGAAGCTTCAGGTTGCCCAGAAGTGTCCATAATAGCCAAACAGGGTACAAAGACATAATTTGCATACTTTGGGAGTCCTATCCTAACTGCTTAACAGATCAGCCACCTTCACCCTGTGAAGTAGGTGATTAACATGGCTGTATTATAAGTGCAGAAATAAACTACTTACCCATGTTCACATAGGAAGACCATGGCCAAACTGGTAATAAGATCCAGATTTTGTGCCTCCCACTTTCTGTACCACAGAAATGTGACATATTTCCACAAGCTGTGCACTAGAAGACAGGGGAAAGAGACAGGGAGAAGTCATATTGGACAGAAAATCACCTAGTAGTGTATGGCAATACAAATCTCTCTCCTGCTGTGGTGGTTTAATGTTTACAATTATTAAGAGAAACAAAGGAACTGTCCAAACTTTCCAGGGGCAATTTCCATTTAGGAGGTCTGAGGAAAGAGGTTCTTAATCCAGATGAAATCTTTCGTTCTTTACCTTATTTTTCCTGTCATATAAAAAAATAGAAATTGCAATTCTGAGAACTAGAGGGGAGAGGGAAGTAAATACAAGCTGAATCATGTTTAATAAAAAGGTTTATAGCCATTCCTAGCAGGATTCTGTCCAGCTGGCACATCACACTCCTATCAGAAGCGGGACCCAGTGAATAAGATGGTGTGTTATTGCTCCAGCAATACCACCTGCAGACCTATTTAACATCAATGTAGGAACCTCATTTTTTTCCCTAGTAAATCTAGGCCACCAGAAAGTATTGTGTAGTGATTAAATATAGTTTCATGTCCTGATATTCCATCCTGTACTGGACCCAGCCTGGTCATTCGTAACAGAAGAAAGTAGAATTATCAAAGTAAATACTGGCTGGCATGATTGATGCTGAGGAAAATAAAAGATAGGAAAAAAACACTGGAGAAATTGGCACCATGCTAAAACACAGCCTAAATTTTATTCCCAACTTTTTATTTTTTCTTCACTAACATATCAAACATAACTCTGTAGCTTGTAGAACTGGGTGCAAGCCCTGTGCAAGAGCTGAGAGAAAAGAACTTGATGGCCCAGTCTCCTTCATAACATGTCCTCACATTTCTCTCACCACTAGCCATTTTCTTTCTCTCCTGTTTCATCGTTTTTCTCCTCCACTAGAGCAGAACTTCAAAACATGAAATACTGTGTTATTTTAGTGTATTTTGAAGCCCCACAGTAGAAAACTTTCAGCAGTATTCATAGAGCCTCACTTATTGAACCTTTGGATTTCATTCGTATCTGAGATGTAAAAAAGAAGCACAAATATTCTGACACAAAGAAACTACAGATGATAAAATGCATAACTTATATGACTTATGAAAAACCACATTACTGTAAAGTGTGACTATACAGAATATACAGAACAAGATCAATTGACAGATAAGGAATTACGACACAAAGCAAGCATATGCAAATTGGGAGTCACTCCTCAGTGGATGTCAGGAAGCATAATTAGTTCCAGCACAAAGCTGTCCAACAGGTCTGAGCTTATTGGAGAAATAACTTTATTACAAGGCAACATGCATGACTTGGGCAAATTACTGCATTTACAAATGAAGCGAGACCGGCTTTGAGACCCACACGAACGGAGAGGTTTGAAAAATTGCCAATAATATGTACAGCCAGTGCCAAGTTATTCTGGAATCCATATATCTGCCAAATCAGTTGCATACACTGCGAATTAACCCGGTGATACAGGAAGAGAGGCAGGAAAGCTGTGCCTAAGATGTGGGTGCCATTGGAATTTTGCAGCTGCACTTGAGCTTTAATTTGAACCAGTGACCATCACTCACCCATCATGGGCCAATCACATGCCCATCCCACGCACATCCTGCACCCATCCCACAGCCACCCCGATCTCATCACTCCCCAATCACACTCCAATCACGTGCCCATCACATATCCATAGCATCACAAATCAACCTCTAATCAGGCTCCTATCATGCAGATTTGGAAGGCCTGCAGAGGTGCAAGGTCCCTTAGGCTCACGGTCTGAGGATGAACATCACCTTTAATAAGATGTAATATGAAAATCCAGTTGATGATTCAGTAGAAAAAACTTAATTCCATTTTACTGTATCATAACTGTTTTTATTTCCTACATGCTTATGCAAATGCAAAATGCTTCTCTTGCCAGCACAGTGCTGAGACCTGTATCTTCCTGTCTAGGCTCACATGGCAACTACAGCAAAACCAACCAATATTAATAAACACCTTAAGCTGCTCCAACCAAACAGCTCTCCTTTCTTTTATAGGGCTAAATTACATAAATTAACAGGAAGATGCAAGACGCAATGGTCATTAAAAGTTTTTAATGTGTTTGTTTTGCAGTAAAGCACAACAGCTTGTAAAACTGTTTTTGTAAATTTTGTGGTAACACAAGTCAGGAAGAATTTTAGTGCAGCCAATTCTCTCAGAGTGGTTAGAAAAGCACCATCATTTGAACTCTTTCAGTGACCCTTTCTGCTAAGAGAAGTAGCAGTAGATCTATGTCCTCCTAAGAAAAAATTGCCTGAGACAGACATTAAAGTATCCACGGTCAGCTAAATTTTGGGTTCCATCTGGTGTTTCCGTTTGCACACACGAAAAGTGAACACACACAAAATGCTCACATTTTGACTGGATGTTTTTCACAGCCACTGAGAGCGGAAATGTAGGGCTCATAGGCATCAAGGAGTTAAGCTGACTGCCTACATACATTGGAGGTATCATTTCTTCTTGGAACTGTTATCACACTTGAGTTCTCTTCCACACATCTCTGAAATCTTAGGCAAATCGCATAATCATCTCTGAATTTAATTTTGCTTTTATAAACTTGGGATAGTACTTTCCAGCTTTGAATGTCATAAACTGATATTTTCTGGAAGAAAATATTTGTATCGGCTTTCAAATTTCTACTCAAAGAATTAAACTCTACAGCTTATTAGAGACATTTGTACAATTACCCCCTTTTGGCAGCAATCTGCACATTTGCTTACAAGCCCAGAACACTCCCATCAGTATAATTTTTACACTGGTGCCCTCTGTTCTTGTTTGGGGTTTTGGTATATTTTAGAATATATCTTCACAGTAACAGAGTCATTTTGGCTTCCCTTTCTTTTACACCCATATATTTAGCTATTGGTATCGCTGAGTGAGAAGACCTAAGAAAGTCAAAAATGTGGGGGATTTGAGAAAATAATGAAGCCAGCAAAGGGATAAAGAGCTAAAGTTGGGAGCAGGACTAGAAACCATTTAGAATAAATTCCTATATTATAAAAAATACCTTTAACTGTAACTAAAGTATGGTTCTGAAATCTGACAGGAGCAGAATTTTACTCTCATGTCACTACACCACCTGTGGTCCATTCATGAGGGAATATCCTCTATCCACAGAGACTTGCAGTTCAGTTTGGGTAAAAACCCTCAAGGCATTTCACACTAGCTCCTGTTTCTGCAGTCTCTTAAGGTCCAGGGCTTACTTAAGATCACTTACTTAAGATCACTTACTCCAAACAGACAAAAAAAAATATCTTTCCCTGTAAACAACAAATGTGAGGAAAAATACAAATTATAAAATTTAATAAAGGTGTAAAATAATGGAGGTACTGTGAATGATAGATATAAATAAGTCTTCAAGCATGATGTCTACCAGGCTGTGGCAGAGCTAATATGGGGACAGACATGGCTGATGTAGGACTTCTTTTGTTGTTTTCAGAAGCAGAAACCCTGGTGCATACAAGAAGGGCTTGAAAATGTTCCTTCTTCCAACTGTATTTTGCCAAGCAGGCCCTTGCATTCAAACTTTCCATGTTGGGACACAAGAAAATCCCACCCTACCCAAGAGCTTTTCAGAGCCATCCCCTGAGGTGTCACCCACACAAACTCTCCTTTATCATCCTCATGTTCTATCTCCTTTTTCTGGCTCTAGGCAGCAACTTTCTGCTCATGGTTTTCAGGGTTGCCAAAGGTTTTCTCCTCAGTTCTCTCTGGTATAGGATCTGCTAGGAAACATGAACATTTCAAAGCCAGGACGATGTTAACAATTGCCGGCATTGTTTCACTTCATTATTTTTACAGAAAACAGTGACAGCAGTAAATAAGGTGTGACAGCTGAAATGATGAGAATTACCATCCTGAAAGAGAGCTCTGTAAGGTTCATAAAGCTCACCATTTTTAAAGAAAAATTGGTTTTTACTATGGGCATCTTAGGATCACAGGGTAAATTACCTCAAGTAATAAAAGAGCATGAGACAAGCTGAATCTCTGAGCTTGTGCTCTCCAGCTGACTTTTACTTGAAAGGGATGTTCAGAAATTGGGAATAGCTCAGAAAAGGGTTACAGGAATGGGTCTGTGGCTGGAAAACCTGTCTTTTCCTGAAAGACTCTATAGATTCAAACTTATCCAAGGTAATTTAAATGCTTGACTTGATCATAGTTTATGAGCTCATCCATGCCAAAAATATTTCCCATCTAATAAATCATCAAGACTGCTTTAAGCTTGGAGACAGGAATATGAAAAAGTCCAATGGCTAGAGCAGAAAAAATCAGACTTAAAATAATGTGAACTCTTACTAGGTGGGTAAATTAACACTAAAATAGTCTACTTGACATAATATATTCCCTGTCACTTGAAAACTTAATAGCAAAACCAAACGTCTTCCTAAAAAAATAAGGTTTGGTTTAATTCAGGTCTATAAGCTTGATGTGAGAATAGCTGGCAGAAATGGTTAAGTGTCACTCCTAGGATCTGTCCTCTCTCTTGAAATCCAGAAATCTATGCAAGAGCTGCAGTCTTGTGAGGATATTTTCACACTTTAATAGTAATTGTCCACTCATGCACAACTTCAAATTGTTGTTACTTGTCAAAATCAGAGAAGTCTCTTGTTATGCCAGACAAAATAAAGTGATACCTCTCAATAACTTCTAACTACAGAGTTCTGTCCTTGCAAAGTCCATAAGCCTCTCAGTAACTTCACAGCTTTCTCAGTTGGATTAGAGGCTTAAAATGTGAGGGATCTGGTCTGGCAAAGCTGACTTTACTAATCAATAATTTTTTGTCCCTGGCTTTGCACCTCTTAGGACTAATAAGGAATATAAGGTAGGAACCCAGTGCAAGATCCCAGGAAAGTGCCAGTAAAAGCCAGGAACATTCAACTTCAAAAAAATATGCCCAGAATATCTTCCACTGACCACCCATGAATCACAACATTCTAAAATCAAGTATTTTCTGAAAATTGTTGTTTAATAAGGAAAGCAAAAGCCAGCCTACTGCTTTATGACATATGCTTTGCTCATATATTTCAACAAGTACAGTTTGTTCTCATGCATAATACTTTCTAAAGTATTGGAAAATGCACATAGTACATATTCTAAAACAAATAATTATTTGAGAAGTCACTACTGAACCCTGTTCAAAACCTTTTAGGAAACTGAAAATACTGGCATGTTTGGAAACAAAATTAGGGTATCACACCAAATTCGCAAATTTCTTATGTACAACTATTTCACTTGACTTTGGTGAAAATAAAATTGATGGACACTCTGCAATGTCAAGATTTTGACTACTTGATGAATGACTGTTTCTGTGGTTGACTCTGCCCCAGAAAGGTGTACATTTTTTCCTCCACCTCAGCCAAAATGAACCAGCTGGACTTTTTGGGCCACTTTGTAGTGACTATCTAGAGGTTCTTTATTATGACTTTTATAACGAGTCATTTGCACACTGGAATGACATTTAACTGCATGTCCATCTATACTGTATATAAATGGAATAAATAGTATATTATTTGCTTCAAAAACACTGTCATCTTGAAGATAATAGAATGTGATTAAAATTTATCCCCTTCTGGCTCTGTTCCCATTGAAGAATTAGTTTTCCCTGGTAAATCTAACCTTGAAGCAAGAACTTCAAAATATTGTGGGTTTGCCAAGTAGAACAAGACTAAAATAACACCACTAAAACATTAATAACTCATGCATAGTTCAATTTTTGGAGATTTTTGGGACCATCCAGGTTGTTATTGATTTTAGACCATGATTTGAATATATGAAAAAATATTAAATATTTCAGCTGTACTACTCTCTAGAGCAATTAAAGTATAAAAGTTCTGGAACTGCACTATTAAAATTTTAACTAGACAATAAATCTCAGGCTGTGGGGGACCATCAAAAGATGTTCATTCCTCTGTTCTTGCTTTTAACTTAAGGATGATTACAAATTCACTCATTTAATTAATATTATGGTTACATGTAACACGTAAAAACAACACTGAAGTTCTTGATATGTAGGTGACTGCTCAATTTTCTCCAAGACATTGCTTAGAAATAAAGCCTCTTCTTTACTGAAGTTTCATGTTTTGCAAGCAAATCCAAGTGTTTTTTAAACAATAGCTACAATTTCCTAGACATATACAATTTCCTAATGGGAAAATAACTTTTGTTATAATAGTAGTCAGAGCCTACTACTTGTTTAATATCTCCTTTTAGACGTCTCATAACTAGATAGAAAACTCACAAGAATAATGCAACTTTCATTAAACAAGCTGCAAAATAGTCACCAGTGAGAAGCCACTGGGGTACATTTGTAATCAAATAACTCTCTACATTACTAATGTGTATTTCTGGCTTTCCTATTTCTCTCTAAAGGAAACTGCTCACTACTAAAATATAGCTTTTAATTTGTGGAGGGTAAAAATTTAGTACTTAATAAGCATACTTACCAAAGACTTTTAAAAAATTAATAGAAACCAAATAAATCTTGGCTATTAAAAAAAAAAAATCTGACACACAGGTTGAGTTATACCAGCCAGCACAAGTACACAGTAAGATTCCAGATGTGCTATTTTCCTGTACACTGACAGCTATCAAACCCACCCCTGCAATAAAAAAGTCCTGAAATGGGTTTTTAATCAGGTCTAGATTTCCATTAGCCCATGAGGACTGATGTCTGTGTGTTGTGGTTTTTATTCTTTACAGCACATGCCATTGCTCTTAATATGTGGGGAACACATATTAAGTCTAAACCTCTTTTCAGAAACCTCCTGAAATGGATTTTTTTCATATCTAAATTGAAGCCAAATAAACGTTATTAACAGCTGTATTTTTACAAAGTATTTGAAGCAAGGGTTAAACTCGGGATTGCTCAATTAACATTTCCCAGGCACCACATAAGGCCAGAATGGTCGATGGTTGGACAATGTTAAAAAGGCTCTGAAGTATGAAAAAATGTCAAGGGAATTCAAATAACATGACAAGTTTCAAAAGAAATAAAATAAACCCCAATTTTTCTCCTTGAAAAACACTCAGAGGCTGGCTTTGTATTAATTCCGATCTTCCTGGAAACTGTTAGATAGCTATCAATTTCCTCTTATATATTTATTATAAACATTGGTACAAGATGTTCTGACTGTTTCCAGGAAAATCCTGTTAGTTACAGTTGTACAGAATCAATTTCACATAAAAATCATACAGCACACTTACAGACAAAAAGAAATCTGTAGGCATCCAGTGCAATGAACAGACCACTGTGGTTTAAATCCTTTGCAAAACTTTAACAGAACAATTTGCATCACTAAAATACTGCAAATTAAAGATATTAAAAGAGCCTGTTTAGGAAAAAAAAATTAACCATGTTAAAAAGGCTAACAGGAAAAAAAAAAACTTTGTGTTCTAAAAGGATGTAATTTACCTCCATCACATCATGCAGACCAGTATTTGGATTCATTAAGAAGCTGTATTTCCTTACTTTTAATAGATGTTGAGAATGTGACATTTTATACCTTTAAAGTGCAAAGATAATTTGCATTTACTGCCAAATTAATATCCCACTGTATGAAAAAATGGTCAGCCATGTGAAGCGTCTAAACCAGGCTGCCTTCTACCTTCCCAGTCTAAGCATAAATAACTAATCCTCCAAAAAGCAAACCCAAAAATGTATAAGAAAAACCTTACTTAAAATGTCACTATAAAGGCATGGTGTGACTCGAGAGCAGAGTTTAAATTGTCTGTCAGCAATTTCAACACAGACTTCCTTTTTGAGGGACAATGGAGAGGTGTGTCTGTTTGGTGTAGAGAGGACTCTATTTTGCTATGTTAGGTGAGTCATTCTACTTTTTCCTTCAATCCATCTTTGTAGTTCATACTGCACTGAAGTGACAATATAATTTTATCTCCTTTTTCTAACCTATATAAGTGCTTAGCTTTTGCCATAAGGACCAGCAACCAGAGTTTTCAGAGCCATGTACTAAGTCAAAACAGGAAATCCTGTTCCAGTTTTCTTCATTTTTTCAGGCCTGCCTTTTTTCCTCCAGCAAAAGGCAGTGAATATGCTGTCATACTGCACACATATTTGCCCAGGACTTCACCTTTCCCTCCAGCTGTAGAAATTCTGCTGTGAGCAGGAAAATTCAGAGTGTGGAACCAGAAGAGCAGAGCATGAGTAGCTTCTCCTTTGCACAGGTCCTACAGGTGTGGCACTGCGCCATGCTATGAAATATAAGCAGAATTCCAACTGAGATGAAGGAGGAGGTTGGTTTAAAAGCCAAAGCAGACAAAACTTCTCTTGTGGAAATTATTCTTGGATTCTCATAGAGCAACAGCTTACACTGGCTGAAAAGCCATCTGAGGAGGACCTTCCTTCTCCTCATTTGACTTCAGGCCTGTTGACAGTCCACATCCTGACGATATCAGAGCCATGATTTGCATACACCATCTCAGCTCTGAGAGATGAAGCTTTACAAGAAGCAAAGACCCAACAGCAGCAGCCCAGCTCTGCAGCCAGCAGCCCCATCCAAGTAGGAGACACCTTTGCCATCACTAACCTGAGCAAACAAAAGAGAGAAGCAAAAGAACAAGACCTGCTCCACTGGCCCTGCCTTTGATTGCAGGAGGGTTCACACCCTGTGCCCAATGCCTGGAGTCCCACTGTGCTCCTGGAATGCTACAGGGAGCCTTCTCCAAGCTCAGAGGAGGCAGGAAATAGTTATGCATCTCCTTCATTGTCTCACTTGCCATAATCCAGACAACATTCACATCACAGTACACAATGGCACCCATACTCACAGCATGAGAGGTGATTCCTTCAAGTTTTATTCACAGCACTGTTGCTTGAGTTTTAGTCAGATCCACACCTGAGTGTTTCTATAAAGTGAGGGAATACCATAGAAAGACTTATAATATCCATGCTTATACCAAATGAGTTCAGGATGATTTATGTTTATTAGAAAAAAGAATATAGAAAGGATTATTAATGGCGCTGTCACAGAGCTTCAGAAATAGTTGGTAGCACAGGCTCAGAGACTTAGGAAGTGGATTTGGAGGATGCAGAACAAACTATGAGGTTTTTCTTCTGGTAAGTAGCAGTCTGTATGAACACTCTATCAAGTGGGCACTTCATTCATCTTTTAGTGATTTTTAAGGGTTTTCTAAAGTATTTCTAATAAAAGTCATACAAGATAACTTTGAAATACTGGTATTAAAATCCATCAGTTAATCTGTGTGTAGTTCTTACAGAGACTGGAATTACTTCTTACCATTTTCCTAACATTCTTAGTTATTTGTTTGCTTGTCTTACTTGATCCTGGAATTTGAATAAGCCAGAGTTACCAAAATAAGAAGAATCAGAGCTAGATTAAAATTTATAACATTATCTGAGGGGATATTTTCCTTTGGACAATTTTGTTTTTAAACAAACAAAACCACAGAGAAATGTGAAAATATCACACCATTGAAAGAGAAGCAAGCTGAACTTCTCCTGGGAATTTTGTACTGCTTGGCAAACCTATGTTACCAGTAAAGAACCTGCACTAAGCTGGGCTGCATGAGAAGAGGAAGAGGGAGAGGGAGAGGGAGAGGGAGAGGGAGAGGAAGAGGGAGAGGGAGGAAGAGAGAGGAAGAGAGAGGAAGAGAGAGGAAGAGAGAGGAAGAGAGAGGAAGAGAGAGGAAGAGAGAGGAAGAGAGGGGAAGAGGGCTCTCCAGAAATGATGCCTCAGCCCTGTGAGGTGATACCTGAATCACTACCTCAAGGACATGCTCTCTCTTCACTGACAATATGGGAAGGGAAGGCTGAGCGTAGATCGCACTTATGCATCATAGGTAAACTAATAACAGCAAAAACCTGTTCTTCTGAATGTCCTAAAAGCCATGGACATAATGAAAAACCAGTTTCTCCTAAAAACATAACATGGCCACCCCAGGCTCACCTTCCAGAGCCCACCAAAGTGCATGCACACTGAGCAAATGCAACAGGCTAAATAGCCTAATCCACAAGCAAAAGCAGGCACAGAGGGATCACTGAGGTCAGCATCAACAAGCACTTTGAGAAGAACACAAGTCAAAGGATTCATATTGAAACCTGAAATAAACACACCTGTATGGCATTTAGTCCCTGAGAGTCAGCTGCACAGACATTACCTTTAGAGCAGGACAGAGTAAATCTGTTTATGCTACAGCCTCCTGAGGTACCCCATGATAAAACTCTCCCAAGCTGATTTTCTTGCCTTCAGCCAGATGTCTTCAGGTCAATGTAGTAATGGGATAGCAAAGCCCCTTCAGATTTCAGAGTACCTCTGTCAGGTACATGGCTCCTCTGTAAGGTTATGCTTTTCTTCCACGCTTATATTTAAAATCTCTACAAACCAAGACCATCAAGTTTCCTGTCCAACAAAAGAGGACTGCGAAGCTGCCAGAAGAGAGCTGCTACCTGGACAGCATTTACTTTTGTAAAATACAGCACCTGGAGTAAATCAAGGAGTGGTCTTGAAGCCATTCATCATGATAGATTTATCTTTCTGAAATTCACCTCCAGTACTTTGGTATTGAATGTAGTTTCTGACACTCACCTATTTTTTTGCTTTGTTTACAGAAAATTTGCTTTCCTTTTAGTGTGGTGTGCCTGGGAGAGGAAGGGATGCACTTGTGCACCTGCATTTACCTTTTGCAAATGGCTTTGAGATGGAGCTCTTTGGGAAGGCACTGTATAAATTGATACACTGTGGCTAAGTCAGAGCAAAAGAAAAACAGGCTGCCTAGATACTGAACTTCCAATCTAAACCACAAAGGTAGATGGCAAGCACTAATTCAAGAACAGGTGGATTTTTGCTCATAATATTTTATGGCTTTCATTGCTTTACAGTGGAATGAGCTAACCCGCAGCCCCCCTCTTGACCTACCCAACATCCTCAAGTTTAGTGAAAAACAGGTGTTTGGTATCTTGGCTTTCCCTAAGCATTCCCACAATCCAGGGGCTTTTTCAGCAGTCTAAAAAGCCTCTTACTTTCAGCTCAGAACAGAAGGCAAATCGCAGAGTGTGTATAGAGTAATGGGTACATACTCAATAACCAAAAACTTTATCCACAAAAGGAATACTTATCTTTTATATCCTACACAAGTAAAATGTAATAAAAGGAGAACAGTTCAAAAACTCAGAAAACTTTATGGCAGCATCTTTAAAATTGGACAATTGATGATGAGCCTGGGGCTGCTGGGAATCACATATTCACTAAAAATGCTGAATGTATCCACTCATGGTACAAGGCCTCAGTTAAAAAAACTTCATTCCAAGCTTAAAAATTCTGATGCAAATTTGAACAAAAATGTTGCAGCTGGCAACATTTTGTATTCCTCAGATGTAGCCCTTTATTGATGTAGTTAGTATTTATAATGTCTCTTGTAGGAACTTTGAGTCTTGCTGCAAGGCCAAGCCAAACAATAAGACAGATCCAGTTTTAATGAGAAGAGTATTCCTGCTAATGCTAAGGGGGTTAAGTGAGAAAAAGGGAAAAAGAAAACAAAAAAGCAGCAATAGTTTATACAAAATCCTAACAAGCTGGTCATATCACAGAGCAAGAGTACAATGGAGTGACACTTCTCTTAGCAGCCAGGATTGTGTGAAGAGCATACTCTTTATAAAATTACCTGTTAAATCAATATGAAAAAATATTTTCTGAAAGGTACAGCACCTTTTCTAAAGTTAGTTGTTTGCAATTTGAACAGATGGACAGACTAGATAGATAGATAGATAGATAGATAGATAGATAGATAGATAGATAGATAGATAGATAGATAGACAGACAGACCAGTAGGTAGAGAACTTGTGGAAACTATATACCTCTCAATAAGGTGATTTTGATACCTATGATGTGTATTCCATGTGGAAAAAGCCATATCAATTCAACTTAGTACTTAATAGTACTAAACAGGGGCTGTTCATCTGAAGTGCCTGACTTCCACATACAATAACCATGGTTGCAGAGTGAGATGCCTACCACTGTATGAAATTGGTAATTTTTGTAAAACATTTTATTAGACTCATTACATTCAGTTTATAAAAAATGTGTGACCTGAGAATAGTGTAAAACATCTGCCTTCTTGTGTTGCATCAGTCCATGGGGGTCTGTAATTTAATTTTTTTTTCAACCTTAAATGTTCAAGACTAATGGAAGGGCAAGACAAGTAATATTAAAAAACCTCAAACAAAATAAAAGCTGAAAAATGTATATACATAAAACAGATCTGTGAAGCTGACGTGAAATATTTCAGATTAACTGGCCAGTTGATTAATGAAGCCAGAAGGAAAAAGTCCAGATCAAGTTTAACATTATGCGTGTGTGCACATGCAGACACGTGTGTGTGTGTTTCATGGAGTTCAAGTAACTCATATTTATACAGTCCGATTTCTTTTGCCCTCATCAGTAGCCTACATCTTGCTAATTTATAATTGATTTATTTTATTCACAGGAAAGTTTAGAGTTTCTGTTTCAGTGTTTAATTGGGGTGGGACAGTAGTTCAAAATGTTTTGCCAAGACATTTAAGTGACAGTTCCACATTATATGGGCATGGGAAAATGTCATAAATACCTGCAGAACCCCCACCCTGTTTTAAATGAAATTCTTAAAATATTAAAGATCGTCAGAAAAGCCATAATAACAGTCTCACTAAAAATTAAATATGAGGAATAAGCAGAGTTGTTTGCTTCAGAAATGACAAAGTTACAATATATTATTAGCAGACTAAGGGAACCCACGCTGTAACATCAAATCACGCAATAAAAACTGCCACTTCCATCACTATTCCACAGACAAAGATGGGCACACTGGTGCATGTGGGGCTGGAAGCTGGGGAACAATGTGAGTAACAAGATTACAGTGTTTGTGTTTGACTGGTTTTGGCAGGGAACGTGCACATATGGCAAGAAATAAGAGAATGGTCCTATTTGTGAGAGCCAGAGGAGGAAAACGTGCAGCAGGGATATTGGTGGCTCAGACTGAGACTCAGAAGAGCTCATGAGATGAGTGTGGTTATCTCAAACCTTCCCTAAAAGTTTCCCAGGGAACCTGCAATGAGAAATAAAGACTCAAAATCTTTTTACATTATTTTCTCATATTTTTTGGTATAAACATGACAAAAGACTTGTGGTGCAGACAATGCACAAATCCTTGTGACAATTGACAGGAAAAATGATAATGTCTGGAAGGAAAAAAAAAGGGAGAGAACAGGAAAATAGGTAATATTTAAAATTTACTAATAAAAAGTAGGTGCTTTAAAGGAGATCATCATCTCCTTTAAATTAAATATTTATAAACAAAATATGGTGAGGGATTGGGCACACTTTACAGATAAGCTCCTGGGGAACCTTCTGAATATATACCACCAGGCAGGGGTAGAGATGTCTCTGTGAGATGCCAGAAACTACTTGAACAGGGACTCATGGAAGCCACATGGGGCTCAGCAAGGTGTATCTCATTTTTATAAAACATATTCCACATAGGTGAGCTATGGAAAATCAGAACAGTGAGTTAAGAAGGGCTTGAAATTATCATGCAAAATATAGAGAGAGGAAAACAGAAATATGAGGAAACCCGCAGTTCCAAAAAGGAGCTGAGAATAAGGATTGCCATGTTTTCCTATCAAATTCGAACCTAGAGGCTTTCTAGATGTTTCTACAACACAAAATAACCCTGCTTCTCTACTTAGAAGAGCTTTATGAGGCAGAGGAGTAGAATGTTAACAGCTTCATTTTCTGGTACCAATCTAATAAAAATGCCTCTCTTTAAAATATGTCCACCTTAAAGTCACAAATCAAGCAGTATAGTATATTTCTTACAAATATTTGTAATTACTATGAAGTAGTACAGGAGCCTTAAGAATGCAAAACAAAAAGAGGTCCTGAAGTAAAGCCTATTGACACTACCTCATACTTCACTGCTGCAGACACAAGAGTACAACACGCAGTAAAACTTTGCACATGTCCAAGCTCAAGTCCTGATGCGCCTGAGAGAATAAACAAGGCCAGAAAAGTGATGTCTCAGAAATCAGACCTCTGGGTTAAAAGGCTTTTACAGTGCTTTCAAATCGATCTACCAGGAGACAGTTTTCTTCCATTAAGGCTTTTCTGGAGCTGCTGTAGCTGGGTCAAGCACAGCCTACTCACTATTCTTTTTTTTTAATGACGTTCTGATCGTTATACAATCTTGACTAATTTCTGCAATTAGAGAGGCTCATATTCAGAGACCAAGATGCTAATGTTCTTGAATTAGTTTTTATGGTTCGGGGCTTTTAATTTGAGATTTAAAAACCATCATAGCTCACAAAAAATCAAATAAACTTCAGCTAATGAAAATCACAGAAGTGGAGTGTTCACAGAACATTTCTCACTAGCTTTCCTGGATGATTTATTGACAGCTGGTTGTAAAAACAATTTTATTAAAGGTCATAATGTTTGGTTAGGAAAAAAAAGTTTAATTTATGGTGTAATTAGCCTTCCTGCAATAGGCATGATGCCAGACCCATCACTTACGAACTTCGGCTGAAATAAGCTTGGTGGTTTTAATTATATCTTTAAGAATGTGTTCAAAGGCAAGACCACAGTGCTGTGGTGTTACTTTCTTTCTGTAGCCCCTTTATGGACATTACAATGGCCACAGGAATAGATTTACTTCCATCCATTGATAGTTACCCATGGTACAGAACTGCCCATGTAGAAAAAAAACCCACTCCCTGGAGGAAGCCATTTGGGATCTTCTCTCTATCCAAGCCTGCTATGAGTGGCTGGAATAGTCTGAGATGTGCAAGAATCACCAGGGTTTCTAAACAATTACAGCTTTTTTAAATGCCCTTGAAATGTCCTTTTGCCCTGCCTGTTGTATGGCAGAAAGCCATACAGGTTGCCTACCTGGAGGGAGGCACTGCTGCTCTTCTGGGAAGCAAGGATTTCCATCAAGGTAAGACCCACATGTTTTCTCATGTTTCTCCATTATATCCCTCAGCTTCCAGACAGCTTTTGTTCTTATTTACTTCTGATTCACAACATCAAATTTTTGGGAGGAAAAAAAATGAAAGAAATTAAGGGAGAGCACCTGTTGTAACTCTCCAGTATATCCAGAGCCTTTCCCAGATGGGGTTAAACTGTTCAGCAGGAGCTGGGCCATGGATAATCACTAAGTACTCATACACAAAAGGCCAGTCAGCAATTGTCAACCTGGCCATGAATTTTTATTTCCACTCCTTCACGTTGTTGCAGCATTGTTTTTATGAGGTTTCAAGAACCATGAAGTTCACATGGAGGGGTTTAGGTTGGATACTAGGGAAAACTGTCTTCACCAAAAGGGTTGTCAAGCACTGGGACAGGCTGCCCAGGGAAGTGGTGGTGTCACTGTCGCCCTATTCTTTTAGCCTTCTGATAGCTTACATTTTTGTAATGGAGTTTCTCACGCATTTTCATGTAAACAAAATATTGTTTATGTAACTGTGTTTCATAGTTGACATTCCTCTCTTGGGGAGGAGAAACTTGATGGACTTCTAGTTTGACCAGTGTGGTTGGAGAGGTGGCAACCTTCATTCGCCAGTCCCTGGTCATTGTCCAAAATCTATGTAAACTGAAATAGCAAATAAACTTCCTTCTTCTTTTCCTGCCCTGATGGCTTAACATGTGCATGTGGTCATTGCATGTCCTGTAACGACAGTGTCACCATTCCTAGAGGGATTTAACAGACATGTAGATATGACACTTAGGGACATGGTTTAGTGTGGACTTGGCAGTGCTGGGTTGACCTTAGAGGTCTTTTCCAACCTAAACAGTTCTATAACCCTACATTGTTGCAGTAGAGAGCTGCAAAACTCTTGAGAGATTTCCGAATCCCTCTTAATTTAGGGAGAGCTCCCGATTTGAATTTAGGACAAAGATTTAACACGTGTATGTAGAGGCAAAGTCAGGACACTCAGCACTGGCTTTTCTTTCACTAAAATCTGGAAGCAGCAGTGCAAATTTCCCTACGGAAGAAACATCTTGGGAGAAACATACCTGTGAGGATAAGTCCTGTTAGGAGAGCATTAAGAGGCCCACATACAGAAATGCCAAGTTAATCTTTCCATCCTCCAAGCTGCTCCACACACAGCCCGCCCTTTACAGGGTATGTTGTCAATACATTTTTTCATGAAACTTAAGACATGATAATCTGCCTAACATAGTAGAAAAATGATAAATCTAATGCTTAAAAATACAAGAGCCTTAGTTGTGTTTTGTTAGAAAACACTGCACATCAGCCATCCTGCCTGCTTTTGTCACCCATAGCCTTGTTAAAAATTGATCGATGCATCCAGCCATATTTCCATCAATTTTAAGTTAAGCCCCACAGTTTTTCTGCAGAAACTTCCCTAGAAGGAACTTCAATTATCTCCCAGTGGGAGTCTCAAAATGGGCAAGAAAGGAGCCATGTTAAGCCATAAAAAAAAAAATCAGAAATGTTAAGAAAAACCAAACATTAATTCCACTTCTTGACTAAAACACTGTTGAAAAGAAAAAAGGCTCACAGCTGTGGGGCACCTGAGATCTAACACAGAGCTGTCTGATCCAATTAACATTTTTTTTAATTTGTGACTACATTTCAGTTCTCTACGCAAAACATCTCAGAAAAAGCCTTATCCATCAAACCAACACAAACATTGAGGCATTGCCTGAAGTTAGTTAGCAGTGAATGTGCACCCATATACAAGTTTCAAGGGAGAGTTGCATTTCTTGTGCACAGCCTGCCAGAGCTGGACGCATGCTGGATGCATGTTGATGTGTGCATCAACAGCATTCAAGATTTTTGTTTTCAAGAAGCCAAAATCACCCTGCCAGGTCCTGCTAGACCTGATACTGGAAATTTTAGTGGCACTGCCTAATGCCTCCTTGAAGTCAATATCTCAAGGAGGCACTAATGAGTGAGATGACTCTCTGCTAGTTCCTGTGGTTACCACTAAGCACATAAAGCGGTGTCTAGACATGGCTGAAGCCAAAGCAAAAGGTAAACACATCACTTTCTCTCTTTGTTAAGGTTTCCTTGTGTTTTTTCCCCAATTCACTCAAGAACCATCACTCTCTCTCTGTTGCCCTGTTTTCTAAGACACGTCATCACTTGGAAGACGTGAGCAGGGCCAGGAAATGTGAAATTGTTCAAGAAAAGTAATTTCTCCCAGTGCCATAGAAAACGAGAGGCTCAGGTTGGGGGAAAGCAGTAAAACAGACAGCTGAGTAACTGCTTGTTAAAATTCTGCTCTGCCCTTCCTTAGAAAGTCTATGATCACCAATTAATTCTTTTTACTTTCTTTTACTAAAATAATGTAATATAGGTTTACAGAATCTCATGAGAACATGAGACAGCCCCTGTAATTTAATCTGAGAAAGACACATACTTCATCAAAAGAGCAGTTGGTTTCAATGATCTACTAAGAGTCCCAAAGGATTCCTTTTCTAATTTTTGAATACAATTATTAAATATTATTTGGCAGCATAGTGCTTTTTCTGGCTCAGCTTCTTCAAAACAAATGCTTTATAATTAATTTTGTTTCAGTCCAGTTGAATGGTTTAGAGTTAATTCCAATATAATTAAATCCTTTCTTTGGAATCCTTCTTGCCCTGAGTCTCCCCCTTATCGTTCCCAGACTTCAACTTTGCCCAGCACTACCCTCTACACATAGGTCAGTTATGATTTTTGTGGGGGCTCAGATTGTTCTTCTCCTATATATAAAAGAGACCTCTTACAAGTTGAAGCTTTTAGTGAGTTTAACTCTTTCTTGTATTTTGCATCAGTTTTGATTTTGTAAAGCTAGTAGACATGATAAGTGCCTAAAAGATGTATTGCAAAACTAAACCAAAGCAAATAAAATTATACTGCAAATTAAATAAATATATACAGCACACTAAATTTAATTAGGAATCAGCTAATCAAGGAAATGGTATAAATTAAGGTGTCCTCTAAGGAGCCTAACGATATCTAAATTACACAGAACTGCTCCCTAAATCAAATAACACCTCATGTCTGAGATTTCCAAATAAATAACCACCAGTTCTGGTAAAGGCTATGAGAGTAAATGCCACACAAATGATGCAGTCTAAATGTCACTCCCAGTGCTCCATGCAGCAGCCTCAGAATTTCGCTGTGGAGTTTGGTGCAGGGACATCTGCCAGCCTGGCACCTCGTGGCCTGGGCTGCCCCACAGTGCCCAGTGTGACCAGAGCCCTTTGCTGTGAATTCCTGAGCTCTACAGCTGCCTGCTGGGCTCTGGGTGCTGCCTGGGTTTGCATGATGTGCTAACCTTGCACGTTTGTTCAGTGCATTAACATCAATACCACCAGACTGCACATTTCAGATAAGGCCTGTTGCAATTAAAAGAGGTAGTGGTACACATTCATTAAAGCCCAAAAGACAATGCTGAAAGAGGTGGCAATGCAATGAATTCAAAACTGACTTTCCTTCAGCACATAAGGTTCATTTCTGTGCAAAGAACACCATTCTCTATCACATACTTGGCTGATTCTGTTACCCTCCCTCTATCAATAGAGCTGGAGAAAACAAGCCTAAAAGAGCCCCGGCCATATGAAAACAGGATGGCTATTTTTAACTGCAAACTCTAACACACTGATAAATGTTATACTTGTTCCCAATTTTAAAGAGTGACTTACAGTGTCAAATTTATTGCTAATTGCACAAACAGTTTATTATGCAGGACCATAAGAAATCTTGGGGTCTAAAGGATGTGTACTCAGAAATTATTTGATCTGGCAAATACTGATGAATCAAGGCCTTTTTTACCCAGAATTTGTTAAGTTGAGAGCTTTATGCTGTGCAGTAATTCTGTAAGTGACTACAAAAACAAATGGGGTCAAGGTTGAAACCTGGCTAGCTAATATTAGGCAAGTTAATGTATACTCAGATTGCCAAGTAGGTTGGCAAATTTTTATATTCAGTGAGTACTTCCAGCAAAGAAACCAATGATTTTTGACTTCAGCATCCAACCTGTTCACACTCTTCATTGTCTTGTAGCTGCATTTTCTGACCTACTTGCCCATCCTGACTTCTCAATCTCAGCCAGCCCCACCCTGTCTGTCACAGAAAATGAGCCCTCTTTATTCCTCCTCTCCTCCATTTTGAAGCTCACTGCTCAGCCAGAGGCAGTTTTCTAGTTTGGCTGTTACCACCTAACTTATTTTTTCCATTCATCCCAGTGTCTGAAGAATTGTTTGAATCCAGATCCCAGTTTGTGACTGATTGAGAAAATAACTAACAGGTGGCCCATCTCCAAGCCTCATGCTCTGCAAGTCTGTTTCTCTTATAAGAAATGGGTGTTTCTACCTAAAATCCCATAATGGCAATATTCTACCACTGATTTAAGAAAAGGAAAGAAGCAATTATTAAAACAATATTTCAAAATATGAACTGCAGACAGCTGTCTCCCACACTTACCAGGTTGAGTTACAATATAGTTCACTTTCAAAACAAGCCTTCGTTTCAGGGAACCACAGAGAGTCAACTGACACATAAATCAGCTTTCTGCAAAATGGGGAAGAAATCTAGAGTGGCCATTGGAAAGGGCAACATGCAATGTAAATATGAGAATATCCAAAAGGTACACGCTTTCTTAGGCAGACTTGGGGAACTTCTATTAGTGGAAAAGACTACAGATCATATTATTCTAAACTATCTCAAGAGATCTCATAAGTAGCATGGAACATGCTTGATGAGTATTATACAATTGGCCTTCAAAGACAAAGTCCACTGGTGCTTATGAATCAGCTGCATCTTCCCTTGTGACTAAGCATATGTCAGTCAAATCTATTCCCTAAAAACTATGAATCTGAAATGTTATTTAAAAAATCAATGATAATCAAACACTTAAAGGAAACCTTCTCTCCTTTACAAAAATAGATTAACAATGTCAAAATATTTTGCATGAACACTTGATCTCATCACCATTTAAAATTTCAACGTAGTTGAACATCTTTTAATATCATTGTCAATATTTTTCTCCCTAAATAAATTTCTGTGACTGATGCTTCATTTCAGCTCAGGAAGCTGAGTAAGCTTTGAAATTCCAGCTGCCATTCCAGTTTAATATTCTATCTTTCAACCATCTCTATTAATTTCTTCTGCTGGATTTATTATTTACTTTGTTTACCAGTAGCAGTTCAATACCAGTAACTTCAATTCCATGAGCAAAGAGAACTGCCTATTATAGCATGCTTAATAAAAGTATTGTAGGTTTTTTGTCTGATTGATTTTTCTTCCCTCCCAAAATATGCAGTGCTTGTTTTGCAAATAGTCCCTGAACACCTGGGGTCAAGTGGCACTACAGTAACAGAGTATAATTCTTCATGTTTATCTATGGTATGTACCTCAGGGAAACAAACTCAATGTGTTCTCACTTTTGTATTATTCAATTTTCTTACCTTGTGTGGTGCTGGGTTAGTACTGGGATGAAAGACAGAAGAGAACCTGGCTCTCATCTGCATCCTGTGGCAGTCAGCAGCCTTGACCTTGCTCAGATGAGAGGAGACCTTCTGCAAAGACCACTGAAGTCATCAGGGATATTATTCCAATATGCTCAGGCTCTCTTCCTGCCTTCTCATTTGTGAATGAGGTTTTCATTATTTATCTTTCCTTACAGAGGTTAAATTAACTGTTGTTTGTTCAGCACATTGAAGTTCTCTGTGAAGTATTAATATTTACAAAGCATTTTTGTTCTCAGTTTGTAGTAGTCATTTGGTTTTAAATTCTATTTGTTTTTCTGTTTGGCTCTTGGTTTTTAGGAGGACCATTTGAGTAGTCCAAAACTGCCAGTGGAACAAGAGAAGAAACACAGCTTTTTCCTTATCTTTTCCTTATTTCTACTCAATCTCTTTAGAAAAATCTATAGTAAATTAACAAGTGTGAGAAGTAAAAATGAATCTTCAAGTCAGGTTTTATCCCTGAAGAACTTTGTGTGAAAGCCACATTAACAGAAGTTCCTTCCTGAATGTCTGCTTGCCAGATGGAAATTATCTTTAAAATCTGTACAGTAGTGTGACATTGCTGACATGTTATTTCTATGCAGTTTGTCTGTGCGTTGCTGTTCTCTCAGGAAGGAATAATCAATCCATTTTAAACTCAAAATATAATTGCCTATATCCCCTGATGCTGCAAGAACCTTTAATCATGCTTAAACATAAAATAACTCTTGCAGAAGTTTGGGGTTTTCTTCATTAATAAAGCAAATAAAAATACAGCAAGCCATCAGGCTGATGTTGTTCACTAATAGAGATTATTATATCTGTTTATTTGATTGAAGACACTCTTTTTAAATTATGCATTTAAAACAAATAATTGCCCTATTTAATCTTAATTAAATTTTACTACATTAATATTTGCATAGAGTACTTGTTCATCACAAAAATACTTCAAAATATGCAGAGTTTCAAAATAGGTGAAAGTTTCAGGAAGAACATATTTCATTTTTCACTTTCACTCAAAACACCTGCTAGAATCAAACACAGATTCCTTGTTAGATGCATCTTTTTTCTTCATTTCCTTTTCTGGTGCTCAGAACTTAATAAACTCACAAGAAATTTATCCTTTTGTGTATCAATGCACTAGCATGAGAGCATCTGCAGGAGTTATTTCTCTGCTGGAATGCTCACATCACAAAGCCTGCTGAGTCTCCTTGCTCTGGTGAATAAGCCCAGGTAAGAACAAATTTCCTCCTGTTCTGGCTTTGCCACAAGAAACTGTCCTGAGAATCCTGTCCCATCAATTGGTGTACAGACATCAGAGCCAAGAAGATTAAAGCTTTCTGTTGAACTCACTGCGTGAACACTGGACAGAACTGCAAAATTCACCTCTTGGAAAAAGGAGAAGAGGGTAACTGGGCCAGGAATAAAGCCCAGCTATTTCTTCATTTGGCCTAGCTGGGTGTTTAGTGCTCATGTGACATGCTGTTACCTGGTACTAAAGCAGTGGCCTCAAATAAACCATCTATTACTCATCAAAACCAGCAGAGACTCAAATGTCATCAACCTTCTTGTTAAACTCTGGAAAAATCCTGAAATAGTTTCACTAAAACAGTAAACAGCATGAGGTAGCAACAGGGTTTTTGAGTGAGAAAAATGTGGTTTCCTCTTAGCTGGATCTCAATGCTGACACAAATCTTTTCTGACTCTCAGCTCTGTTCAAAAAGTACCAAAGTCTACCCCAGCCTAAAACCTTTGTAATAATCTTCTGTGGTGGTTCAAGTTTCTAGATGAACTAACAAAAAGTTTTATTTCATAGCCTTGTCTCTGAACCTTGATGTCTTTGCATGTATCTTCAGGCAGGATGAGAAGAGAAAAAAGGGCCAGTATAAGCAAATATAAATACTGCTTATAAATATAAATATTTCCCCAGGAAATAAAATTAAAGCAAAAAGGGGAAACAGGATTGATTAAAATTTTGATTTCTGACTGTTTATTGTCCCAGTTGTCTCTGGAGTAAGTTTTGCCATGTTCATGCACAGGGACCTTCCCAAACTAAGTGTTGGATAAAAAAACCTAGCGCTGACTCTACACCTCTTGCTTTTATATTTCTGGGTATATTAGAACAGAGTCTCTGCCACTCAATCTTCTGTGCAGATGAGCAGAGAACAGGACCTCAGCACAGAAGAAAAGAAAAATGAGAATATGCAAATGTTGCTAAAATCACACTGAGAGCATGACAGTATAAACCATGAAGCTTCCTGCTTTTGAGGAGGGATTTATGCCCATGCCATGACTCCAACATACAAACTATCTGCTCCCAGATGTCTCAGGAGATCCACTGATCCACTGTCTCTCTTCCCAGCATATCTCTTCCCCAATAAAGTCACACTGTCTGGCTGCCCTCTGTCAGGATACGTTGCTGAATTTTTTTCATCCCTTCCCCCTTCTCTCCAAATTAAATTGTCCCATGGAGCAAATTTTAGGGACATACATGGGCTGAGGCACGTTTAAGATGTGGCACTGAAAAAAAAAAAAAAAAAAAAAAAGTAAAAGCAGAAATAACATTCTGTATTTCTAGAATATGAGATTATGAGATTAATCCCAAACTTTTTCCAAACATTTTTCCTCTGGCATTGTTCTGCACTGGGAAAAAGAACATAACCAGGCAGAAAGGCAACTTCCTTGTGAAAGTTAAAATGGAGAGGCTGGTAACATAGAACACAGATTAGAAATTAAACTAGAGGATCATTATTGTACTTGCTTAATACACAAATCAAAGCATTCCAGTTTTATACAAATCTGCAAAATTCTATATTATACAAATTTATACAAATCTATAAAAATCTTCATGAGTTTCCCATCATATCTGTTTACAGGTAAACCTTAGGAAAAGCATTTTCCCAGTTACCCATCATCACTGGTCTTCTCATTATGTCACTCACAGACGCTTTGTTTAAAGGGCACAGTAGGCACCTTCCCAAGGTTTTATGTTTACTCTTCTGCTGCCCTCCAGATTAATGAGAACTGAGCCCCTGCACTCTCAGCCCTTTCCTTCATTTTTTGCTGACATCCAAACCTGCCCTTCCTCCTTTCCATTTGATGTAGAATTTATATCAGCCGCATGGGAAAAGGAGGTGCAGCTTCAGCCACTGACTTTAATCTCCATGTGAAAGGCAAGGCAACGGATGGGGCAACAAGGAGCATTGAAGTCCTCAGCGTAAATGTTGCTGCTCATTACAAGCTCCCTCTCTAGGGATTAAAAAAAAATCTTCAAAGGGGAATTGCTCCAGTCTCACACACGCCAGAGTTCCTTCTCACACACACACGCCTTTCACATCTCATACATGTGGTTTCCACGCAGGAAACAATTACTGTAATTAATAGACCCAAATAACCCCACTGTTCATTTAAAAATGCACTTTAAATTGACAGTGGCACAAAAAAAAAAAAGTGTCTGGGTGCTTAGGTCTCATTATCCATGTGGACTAAAAACCCGGTTGTGTATATAGACTGTCAGCTCTATATTTTTCCAGACCTATCACATCAAGTTCAACTCCAGTACAAACCAAAATATGCTCAAGGTTTGAATATTCTCCAGGAGGCACTCAGACATCATTGTTTCTCCCTACAACACCTAGGAGCTATTTCGTCTAGACTGAAATAAATGTGACTGGCACTGGCAAAAAGGTTCTTTTTTCATTGAGAGGCAGAGGTTAATATTTGCTGGGGACCATAACATCTCTCAGATAGTAGATTGAATTAAGGATTCTCATTTGTCCAGCTGGGAACATTTCCCTTTGCTTAAAGTTATTGTTATTAAAAAAAAAAAAAAAAAGGCAACACCATATATTATAATTTTCACCATGTTTACATTCTGCTGTATCAGACACAAGAACATGATTTCTTCTTTCAGTACCTTCAGTAAGAAATACAACATACTGTGACTTTGCCAGTGAATGGACAACTATTACTTTTTTTAGTTTGAACTGCTTTTTTTCTCCTGCTGCTTGACTGCAGAAGCTGCTGTATCCCTCACACTGGCAAGATCCATGGCAAAACCCAGTAGGACCCTTTGCTTGTGGCCATCAGATTAGGAGTCTCTAAAGCAGCTGTACACATCCGAGCTGTACATCCGAGAATTTCCATGGCATGGCATGGCGATGCCTTAAGTTTTAGCTTTCATGATTTTCAGATTCTGTGCTGCCTAGGCGTGTAGTTCTGAGCCTCATATTAAGTGCCAGTAAGCTCTCTTCACAGAGTAGGGAGACAAAAAAATCCTTTTCCTGCTGGAGACCAAGGACAATGAGTACAACTTGCAGGCCAAACAGCATAAACAACAGTGGACCAAAGAGAGAAACAAGAAGGATGAGACCCCACAACCTGAAGCTGTAATTTGACAATTAAACCCCAATGTGTAAATGGACCAAACCTTATAAAGGTGTAAGACCTCACAACCAGTCATCCATTTTGTGACCATTTCAAGTCCACCTTGGGTGTAGCCCTGGTCAGGCTCTTGTCCTGCCCAAGGTGTACCCTAAAGGTCTTTCAATAAATATCTACTTTATTCTCTAGCTCTGTCCAGTCTCTGTGTGAGGTCAGCCTTCCCAAGGCATGGATGGGATGGGATGGGATGGGATGGGATGGGATGGGATGGGATGGGATGGGATGGGATGGGATGGGATGGGA